>JAGFNQ010007392.1:100637-151212 GCA_024364735.1 Boesenbergia rotunda | reverse complement strand
AAACATAAACCCAAAACAATAAAATTGATTATGATAATTCAGGAAATTGTTTCCCAAAACAATTCCTTGAATAAAGTATGAAATTAGAATTAGGAAATCCGGTACCTAATTTAATTAATGAGACTTGATAAATTAAGTCACATACATACTTTATTAAGGAAATCGTTAGAACATGACATAATTATATGTCATGAATGTGCATAAAAGAAAAGGATGAGACCCAAAACCCCTTACAAAATATTAAGGCCAACACCTTTCATTAAAATGGTTAGAACCGGAGTTTTGTTTCTCGTTTGGGTTGATGGACACATCCATGCCCGGCTTGAACCTCAACATGTTCAAACCATGGAATTAGTTTATGATTAATATAGTTGGAGTCAGAGGTCAATCCTTAGTTTTGGTTGTTGGACACATCCAAGCCTGACTAAACGGTTGAATGAGCTCCAACCATATTAAAACTATTTCTTGATTAATGGGTCAGCCTTAAGCTTGGAGCATCGATTTGTTGTGCCACAGCCAAGGTCGATGTAAAGAGAGGTGCAGTTGGGTGCTATGTATATTGTTGAATACTTGTTAATGAGTTAACAACCCAATGATTTATGCAAACATTCAATTAGTTGATAGCATAATATGATAGTTACATAAGTATAATATGTAATCGGTATAATTACCTACCTTCATAGCTAAGAATAACTTGATGGACTCTAGTCATGGTTGTTCTTATCTATGGTTGGATATTAACCTATTTGGAGATGTTCCTACAATCTCCCGAATTGATAAAAGGGTTATTCAATTCGAAAAATAAATAGGATTTAATTAATGTATATTGATATATTCTTTATCATTCTCATCACATAACCTCAATTTGTATTTCTAGGATAATCACCTGATCATGTCTTCTCTGAATTTGCGTTCCATTTTGGACACCAATAAGCTGACTGGGCCAAACTTCATGGACTGGCTTCGAAACCTGAGGATAGTCCTTAAGGCAGAAAAACTTGCTTATGTCCTTGAAGAACAACTTCCCAACCATCCTCCTGAAGATGCAACTCCAGACCAGTTAGTGGCCTACAGAAACATGTGGCCGATTCTGAACTTGCGAGTTGCATCATGCTGGCCGCTATGGTACCTGAGCTACAAAAGAAACATGAGCATATGGATGCTCATACCATCGTCTTCCATCTTCATGAGCTATTTGATGAGCAGGCGAGATCCGAAAGGTTTGAGGTCTCCAGACTCCTCTTCACCTCTAAGATGCAGGAAGGCACTTCTGTTTCACAGTTTATGTTGAAGATGTTGGGGTACATTGAGCGACTAGGCACACTCGGATTTGCAATGGATCACGAACTAAGTATTGACTTAATTCTGCATTGTTTGCCCAAGAGTTACTCACAGTTTGTGATGAACTATCGGATGAACAAACTGGTGACTACCATTCCTGAGTTGCTTAACCTGCTGAAGACTGTAGAGCCTTCTGTAAAGCAGGATCAGAAGACGGTACTGTTAGTTGGTTCCTCAAAGAAAGGCTTTAAGAGGAAGCCCAAAGAACAAAATAAAGGAAGGAAGAAAAAGGCCAAAAAGATTGAAAAGGCACCAAAAGGCACTTGCCATCACTGCGGCAAGGAGGGCCACTGGCGAAGAAACTGCAAGGTTTATCTTGAGTCCCTGAAGAAGAAGTCATCCGATGCCCCATTCTCTTCAGGTATCTTCGTTATTGAATGTCACTCTATTTCCTCAGACACCTGGGTACTTGATATTGGGTGTAGCTCACATATATGTAATGGCATACAGGGGCTAAGGAATAGAAGAAGACTCGTCAAGGGAGAAGCGAATTTGCGAGTTGGAAATGGAGCAAAGATTGCTGCTGTTGCCATCGAAACATATTTGCTAAAGCTCCCTACTGGACTTGTCTTAGAATTGGATAATTGTTATTTTGTCCCTTCATTAATAAAGAACATTGTATCTATTTCATGCTTGAATGAAAAGGTTTATCATTTAACTTTTAGTAACAATTGTTGTTACATAACTTAAAATGGTGTTCATTATGGGACCGGAACTTTATGCAATGGTATCTATACGTTAGATTTATCCGGTGACGTTTTCAATATCGAAGTTAGCAACAAACGTGCTCGAATAGATAATCAAATAGACTCCTATATGTGACATTGTCGTCTTGGCCATGTAAGTAAGAAACGCATGACCAAATTACACCGATGTGGAATTCTGGAATCATTTGAACCCGGTTCATTTGATACATGCGAATCATGCTTAAAAGGCAAGATGACCAAATTACCCTTTTCCTGAAAAGGTAAACCAGTGGGAGAATTGCTTGGTCTAATACATACTGATGTATGTGGACCAATGTCAACTCTTGCACAAGGAGGCTATAGCTACTTCGTTACCTTTATCGATGATCACTCACAATTCGGGTATGTGTTCTTAATGAAACACAAATCTGAAGCTTTTGAGAAATTCAAAGAGTTCAGAAGTGAAGTAGAGAAACAACTTGGCAAAAGTATTAAGATACTTCGATCCGATCGGGGTGGTGAATACTTAGTCAAGAGTTTCAAGATTATCTTAGGGACAATGGGATATTGTCTCAATGGACTCCGCCATATACACCACAGCATAATGGTGTATCTGAGAGGCGTAACCGAACCTTGATGGACATGGTTAGATCTATGATGAATCATGCAACTCTTCCAAAATCCTTTTGGGGTTATGAGCTTAAGACAGTTGTTTACTTACTAAACAGAGTCCCGACCAAGGTAGTCTCTACTACTCCATATGAGACGTGGAATAGTAAGAAACCTCATTTATCTCACCTAAAGATATGGGGTTGTCCTGCTTATGTAAAGCGGACTGTATCAGACAAATTGGATGCTATGTCTGATAAATGTCTATTTATTGGATACCCTAAGGAAACGAAAGGATACCAATTCTATCATCCCTTGGAACAAAAGGTGTTTGTTTCAAGGCATGCTGTATTTCTAGAAAAAGAATTTCTTTTACAAGAAAACAGTGGGAGTAGCATTGAACTTGAAGAAGTTCAAGAAACTCCAATAGACATTACAGAGACACCTAGTCTAGACCCACAACAAATAACTCATAATGATGAGCTATCAGTTGAACCTAAAACAACACCACTTCTTCGTAGGTCTGATAGGACACGCAATATTCCAGAGAGATACGGATTTCTCATAAGTGAATCGAACGACGTGTTACTCATTAACGATGACGAACCTATCAGTTATGAAGATGTTCTGAAAAATTCAGAAAGGGATAAATGGTTTGAAGCCATGAAGTCGGAAATGGTTTCCATGTACAAAAATCAAGTATGGGACTTGGTTAACCCACCTAAAGGGATTAAGCCCATAGGGTGCATGTGGGTTTTCAAGAAGAAAACCGACATGGAAGGTAATGTTGTTACCTTTAAGGCTAGATTAGTTGCAAAAGGATATCGTCAGAAACAATGAATTGATTATGACGGAACCTATTCGCCAGTAGCTATGCTTCAATCCATTCGGATGCTCCTGGCCATAGCAGCTTATTATGATTATGAGATATGGCAAATGGATGTGAAAACAGCTTTCCTTAATAGAAACCTGCTTGAGGATGTATACATGATACAACCTGAAGGTTTCACATCGGTTAATAAAACCAAAGTATGCAAGCTTCGACGATCCATATATGGACTAAAGCAAGCATCCAGGAGCTGGAACATCCGTTTTGATGAGACAAACAAAGAGTTTGATTTCTCACAAAATCCTGACGAACCTTGTGTGTACAAGAAGGTTAGTGGGAGTGCAGTCGTATTCCTAGTGTTATATGTCCATGACATATTACTTATAGGAAACGATATATCAGTCTTACAGTCAGTTAAAATTTGGTTGTCCAAAACTTTCTCCATGAAGATCTGGGAGAAGCAACCTATATCCTTGGGATTAGAATCTATAGAGATAGATCAAAACGGTTGCTTGGTCTTTCGCAGTCTACATATATAGACCGAGTGCTAGAATGGTTTAGCATGTCGGAATCCAAGAAAGGTTACCTTCCCATCAGGCCTAGGATCAACCTATCGAAGTCTATGTGTCCGTGCACAAAAAACGAGAGGATTTGCATGAATAAGATTCCTTATGCATCCGCGATAGGATCTATCATGTATGCTATGTTATGTACTAGGCCCATGTATCGTATGCTCTGAGCGTCACAAGCAGATACCAGTCTAATCCAGGAATGGATCATTGGGCGGCTGTCAAGACAATCCTCAAGTACTTAAGAAACACTAAGGATGTGTTCCTAATATATGGAGAAGGTGATATGGTAATACGTGGGTATACAGATGCTAGTTTCCAGACAGATAAGGATGACTCCAAATCTCAGTCCGGATACGTATTTATTTTGAATGGAGGCGCAATAAGTTGGAAGAGTTCCAAGCAAGACACCGTAGCGGATTCTACCACGGAAGCGGAATATATTGCAGCTTCGGAAGCAGCAAAGGAAGCAGTCTGGATCAAAAAGTTTGTCTCAAAACTTGGTGTGGTTCCAACCATTGATGAAGCAATACCGGTTTACTGTGACAACAATGGAGCTATTGCACAAGCAAAGGAACCAAGGTCTCATCAGCGATCCAAACATGTGCTTCGCCGCTATCATCTGATTAGAGAGATTATAAGTAGGAATGATATACAAATTGAGAAAATTCCCACTGAAATGAATTTAGCGGATCCTTTAACTAAGGCCTTGCCTCAAAGCAAGTTTGAGGGTCATGTTAGAGCCTGTGGTATTGGGTACCGTAGAGATTGGCATTAGGCCAAGTTTGTTAGTGATATGAGAGAAGTGTCCTAAGGCAATCGCCTTATGATTGTAATCATTTATTCTAATAAATGAATATTCACTATTTGAGTATACATGTTTGTGTATTTGATTGAGATCATAAACTCATTTACTGAATGTCTGCAATACAATTCACAGCATGAGAGAATTTGTGATGAATTCACAACTAGTGATTATCTCTACATGTGCAATTGTGAAGTATTGAAATTGTCCCTAGTCGATGAATTGATAAATATGGACACTATCAATTCTGTTGAGACTAGCATGGGTTATTCTCTAATCAGTTGATTCTCACTGGCTGGTGACATTGAGATGTCCGAAGATAAACATGAATGCTAGTTAAGGGAACTAGTTCATTGGAGTGACTGGCTATAAAACTTCATATGGTAGTCTACATATAGATATGTCAGTGAAGTTCTTACTGCAGCTTAAGTGCGATGTTCCTTTGACTTGCGGTGTTGAAGTCATCTTGGTCATGGAGACTTATGCTTTGACATCTTAAGCAAGCATCTCCAAGGAGGTGTGGACCCAAGATGATTTTACCTGTTTGCCAACTGGCTCCTCCGGTTGGACTTTTGCCCAATCGCCCGGATCAGGTCATAGTGCCCAGCTTCACTCACCAGGTCTTCGGTGCCCAGTCCACGACCAGGACTTAGTGCCCAGCTTCACTCACCAGGTCTTAGTGCCCAACCTTATGTCAGGACTTAGTTGCCCAACCCGTGGCCAGGACTTAGTGCCTAGTGTACCTAGGACTTTTCCTGCACAATTGATTAGCCTTGTTAGATCACAACAAGACCTTAACTACTGAACCCTTTTCCATTATCAAAAGACAGGTTTGACTTTGGTGCTTCCGGCACCAACAATCTCCCCCTTTTTGATTTATGGCAACACAATTCAAAAAGTTTAGTTAAAAAAAATATTTTAAGCTCATCTAACAGACAAGATTTTAAGAAATACTTGAATAAACATAGTTAATTTAGTCCCCCTAAAATAAACATTCTCCCCTTGAAACATTCAATGATATATAGTTTTTGTAAAACTTCTAAGTGCTTTAAGGTTTTTGACTAAGTGTTTTTCAAACTAGAGCAAAAGTATTTGTACTCACAAAAACTTCTTATACTTAGACTATTTTCCATATTAGAAAAGTTTTGCAAACCTAAATTTTGGTAAAAAACTTTTTTGCTTAAAAAGGCTTTGCAATGAAAAAAAAATTTACTTAGCCAAAATTTCCCTTAAAAAGTTTCAATTTTTGCACACTTAGAAAATTTTGCCTGAAAATTGTTTTATGCACAAAAAAATTTTTACTTGGAAAAATCTTTAACAAGTTTTTGCAAAAATTTGTTCACTAAGAAAAACCTCCCTTAGAAACACTTGCTAAAAAAATTCCAAAAGATTTTTGCTCAGACAAATTTTTTTTACTAAGGAATATTGGCAAAAAGATGCACTTAGAAAAAAAAATTTGAAACACTTAGAAATTTTGAACTTATTTAGAAAAATTTTGAACTTACTTAGAAAAATTTGAAAGCACTTAGAAAAATTTTGAAAGCACTTAGACACTTAGAGATTTTTGAAGCACTTAGAAATTTTACTTTACTTTTTGAAAAAGAAAAAAACATTACTTTACTTTTTGAAAAAAAAAATTAGAAAATTTTTTTTTCCTTCTTTTCTCTCCCCCTTTGCCATATATCAAAAAAAATAAGCATTGCAAGTCAATTTCGAATTAGAGTTAGTTAAAAGAAATTGTATATCCGTATTGAACCAACTCTAGTGATTTCAAGCAAGAAAAAGGACCAAACCAATTAATCTGAACTTTTTCGAGTCCTGTCTAACCCAGTTAGCTACTTACTAACTGTTATAAAATAGTAGTTTTCACTAGGGTTAGTCAAGTTAAGTGATTTGATCAAGTTAGATTTGCTAAGCTTGAACACTTAACTTGATTGCTATTCAATTTGTATTTATCGCCCCAATTACTGCAGATGCATTGACTTTAAGCATCTTGAATCAAGGCATAGACCTAAGCATCTCAACCCAATCTAGGTTATCAATCAAAGTACCCTAAGGTGCTTGTGAGATGTTAGCTTCTATATCTATGGGTGCATGCAGTTCTAGGGTTAAGGCCTAAGCTAAGTCCATTTTGCAAAAAAACCCTAGTTTTGAAGGGGGTATGTTTTTTGAAAAAAAACTAAGTCGGAGAATCATTTTAGATTTTAATAAAAGAAATGATTTTAACACAAATTAATTTAAAAAAATATGTAAATAGAAAAGATTTTTGAAAAAAAAAAATCTTATTCTACTAAGCACAACCCTAACTGATGATTCAAATTTGAAGTAAATGACTTAGTAGCTAAATGGATAGTCATAACATGAAGTAAATAGCTCAGCAAGTAAATAAATAGCAAGTAGATAACATAGCCAGGTAAAAGGTCAACTGGTCAACACAAGGACCAATAAAGTCAATCACAATTCTATTGATGCAATCTGACCCTGATTGTTGTTTTGGTGTTGACACCGATTTTAGTTTAAGTTGATGATTATGATTATGATTAAGTCCTGATCGGGGATTAGGCATGGTATGGAAAGTCCTAGCATGGAGGGCTAGGTGAAAAGTCCTAACTTGGAGTGTTTGGTGAAAAGTCCCAACTGGAGGGTTAGGTGAAAAAGTCCTGGCTTGGAGGGTCAGGTCCTGCTTGGAGGGCTAGGTCTGGAAAAGTCCTAATTCGGAAGGGTTGGGTGAAAGTCCTAGCTTGGAGGGCTAGGTGAAAAGTCCTAACTTGGAGGGTTAGGTGAAAATTACCAACTTGGAGGGATAGGTGAAAAAGTCCTAGCTTGGAGGGCTAGGTTGGATGAAACCCTAGCTTGGAAGGCTAGGTTTGAGTCCCTGGATCGGTCTGGTGACCGATCAGGGAAGTTGGCACACTGCTCCTTCATGGATCGGTCCAGTGACCGATCCAGCAATGACTGATTGGTCTGGTGACCGATCAGGGAGCACACAGTGAGGTTGGGAACCTACTGTGCGGCTCCTGATCGGTCTGGTGACCGATCAGGGAGCAGGCAGTTGCTTCACTGCTTGGCTTCTGATCGGTCCGATGACCGATCAGGGAGCAGGCAGTTCACTCACTGCCTTGCTCCTGATCGGTCTGGTGACCGATCAGGGAGCACTCAGTGAGTTGAGTTCCCCCGCTGATCAGCTCCTGAACGGTCTGGTGACCGATCCATGACTTAGGATCTGATTTCTGCGATTACTGTTCACTCAGAAGTGGACCGATCAGGCTTGAGCCTGATCGGTCAGGGAGCTACCTGATCGGTCTGGTGACCGATCAGGCCTGTGTCGCCGCGAAAGCTGGGAGTCCCAGCAAAGCGGTGGATCGGTCTGGTGACCGACCCACGAGCCCTGGATCGGTCCGGTGACCGATCACTTTAATTCAAAATGCACTGTCAGACGCTCTGATCGCGTCTGAACGTATCTGATTCTCTGCGCTTAACATCTGATACACGATTTTCTGCTTGATATGCTGTGCTAATACTCTGATTGAGCTGCAGGTGACAGGGAAGGATTCAAACACTCAAGGAGAGTCAATGGAGGCCTTTCCTTGGAGCAGGTTTGTCCATTTGCCATCTCAGGTTGCAACGGCTGGAGCTGCAGACTGGAGCTGCTGACTGGAGCTTGGCTGAGGGAAGCTCAGGGAGTCCAGGGAGAGCTCAGTGGTAGCTGGCGTTGGCAGGTGAGCAGCTGGAGGCTGCAGTGAGATGGTGTCACCTGGCGTTCAGTGGAGAAACAAAAGGAGCGGAGCGGAGAAGAGCAGAAAAGAGAGTTCTGGGAAGTGACTTCTGGCTTGAGTTCTTGCTGCGCGATTGTTTTCTCCACACTTTGCTTGTGCGATCTGTTGTTCCATCATCTTGAGCAAGCAACTGTAATCTTTGAAGCAACCATCTGCTACTTGAGCATTGGGAGGAAGAAACGAGAGGCTTGGTGAGTCCATCAGCGAGAAGACACGAAGAAGGAAGTTCTTGCGTGAGATCGTCGCTGGGTGGAGCTCGAGTGAAGCGCTGCTTGTGTTCTTGCCTGTCCTAAGTGCTAAGTAAGATCTTTCTTGTGTTTCATTGTGCTTAAAACTTCATCCTTGTTGAAACGCTGTGGAGAGGTTACTCCACCGAGAAGGAGGTTGCTTTCTATCCGGATTTTTCGGGGCTTGATCTGCCGACGATCAAGGGATCGCCCACCTTAAGGGCACGGCAAGGAGTAGGGGCACGTTATCCCCGGACCTTGTAAATCCTCTTGTTAGCGTTTTTGTGTTTGCTCATAGTTTAGGGTTTAGTTTTCTGCAAATACTCTGTTCTATTGTGCTTCCGCTGTGCTACTAACGATTGAAGTGCAGAAAATTGATAAGTGTTAAAGTCCAAGTGATTGGCTATATTCACCCCCCCCTCTCTAGCCATCCGAGTTTCAACAAGTGGTATCAGAGGTTGGAGCTCTGTACAAGTGGATTAACAACCGAGAGCTATCTACAATGGCTTTGAGAGAAGGATTTTCCACCACCCGACCTCCCTTCTTTGATGACGCAGATTTCCAATATTGGAGATCGAAGATGGAGTATTACTTGAAGATGGACATCAACACTTGGTTCGCGGTGAAGGAGGGTTTTACCCCTCCAAAGGATGATGAAGGCAAAGAACTCGAATCATGGCGTTGGACGGCGGAACAAACTCGAAAGAGTGAAGCCGACGCGAAGGCGGTGGTCACCCTACAATGCGGCATGAACAAAGACCAACTCATCAAGGTTGGTCCATTCACAAGTGCAAAAGACTTGTGGAACAAGCTCATCGAACTTCACGAGGGCACCCGAGATTCAAGAATCGCCAAGAGGGACTTGTTCCTCAACCAACTTCAAAATCTCTCCATGAAGGAGAATGAAACCGTAAGTGAGCTACATAGCCGGTTCAAGGAAGTCCTCAATGGTCTTCATTCCATTGATGAAAAGGTCGAGAATCGCGACCTTGTGAGGTATGTGTTGAAAGCATTTCCAAGGAATGCTTTGTGGTCATCCATGGTGGATGCCTACAAAGTTTCCAAGGATTTATCAATTGTTAAACTAGATGATTTGTTTTGTGAAATGGAATTGCATGAAATGGCTAACAAAGGCCCCAAGGAGAAGGGATTGCCTTAGTTGCAGGGGAAAGATCCAACAAGAAGAAGAAGGAGAAGGAAGTCTCTTCATCTTCATCCTCATCCGAATCCGAATCCGATTCCGAGGAAGATGGCAGCGGGTCTTCTTCCTCCGAGATGGCAAATTTTGTGAGAAGGATGATGAGAAGGGGTCGACGCTTCAAGGGTAAAGGTAACCCTAGTGAAGCTAAAGTTGATAAGTCTAATGCTTCTTGTTATGAGTGTGGTAGGAAAGGGCACTTCAAGAGTGAATGCCCAAAGCTAAAGAAGAAGGAGGAGAAATCCAAGAAGAAAGAGGAGAAATCAAAGAAGAAGAAGAAGGCCTTGAAGGCCACTTGGGATGAATCCTCATCAAGTTCATCCGATGAAGAAAAGGAGGAGAAGAGCACACGGCATATGACACTCATGGCTCTTGGAGATCAAGAAAGCAGTGATGAATCCTCCGACTCCTCAAACGCGGCTTCATCATCTTCGGATGATGAAGAGGTAACCTCTCCCGAACTTGAGAAATGTTATAGAGCTATTGCATGTTTAACCAATATGTTGAAAAAGTCAAAGAACAAGGTTAAATCATTGCAATTAGAAATTGAACAATTGAAGTCATCTAGGGATGAGAACATAGACGACTTGCATGTTGAAATGCTAGAGGATGAGATTAAATCTTTGAAAATTGAGATTGAACATTTGAAATCCTCTAGGGATGAGGATGTAGATGATCTACATGTAGAATTGTTAGAGGATGAAAATAAAACATTGAAGAGTGAAGTTGAGAGACTCAAGAATATTCTTGAGAAGTTCTCAACAAGCTCAAAGACCTTAGACATGATTTTGAATGCCCAAAGGGCAGTCTACAATAGGGCCGGTATTGGTTACCGACCCAAAGAACCTTCATTTGTGTCCTTGATGTCTAGGACTGATATGAGACAATCTAAGACACCCAAGGTTCAAAAGAAAGTTGTCAAGGCATGGGTGCCTAAGTCTTGTTTAGTAGATGTTTAAGGTCCCAAGGTTTGGGTACCTAAAACTTCCATTTTTCGAATTGTGTAGGTTATGATTGAGGGGGAGCATCTATCAACTTGGTTCGTTGATAGTGGGTGCTCCAAACACATGACCGGGGATAGATCATTGTTTACCACACTTCAAAAGAAAAGTAGAGGTAATGTTTCATTTGGTAACAATGGTAGTCTTAAGGCCATAGGAATAGGAGACATTCAAATATCCAAATGTCTTAGAATTTCAAATGTCCTTCTAGTCAAGGAGATGACATTTAATCTCCTAAGTGTCAGTCAATTGTGTGATATGGGTTACACAATTGATTTTCAACCAAGTCAATGTCTAGTTAGACAACATGACACCTTGGACACAGTACTAGTAGGAACAAGAGTAGACAATATTTATCAAGTTTCATTTAAAAGTGCTACTAATGTTTCTGCTAAGTGTCTCATGTCAAAAGAAGAGGAGTCCACCCTTTGGCACCGGAGGCTAGCACACGTGAACATGAAAAACATTCGGAAGTTGGCCAACAAGGGGTTAGTCCGTGGCTTACCTAGCATCAAGTATGAGAAAGAAAAGATTTATGATGCATGTCAAATGGGTAAGCAAACAAAATCTGCACATAAAGATAAAAGCACTGTAAGTACATCTACCGCATTAGATTTACTTCATATGGATCTTTTTGATTGTAGCACTATCATATCCTTGAATGGAAGTAGGTATTGCTTTGTTATCATTGATGATTTTACTAGATATACATGGACGTATTTTCTTAAATATAAGGATCAAACCTTAGATGTTTTCATTTCTTTTTGTAGAAGGGTTGAAAATGAAAAATCTTCAACTATTAAGACAATTAGAAGTGATCATGGAGGTGAATTTCAAAACCAACGATTTTTAGAATTTTGTCAAGATAGAGGGTATAGACATGAGTTCTCCACACCTAGAACACCACAACAAAATGGTGTTGTAGAGAGGAAGAACCGTGTTCTACAAGAGGCTGCACGAAGCATGCTCAATGAGTACTCATTACCGAGTTACTTGTGGGCCGAAGCTGTAAACACAGCTTGCTATGTGCAAAATCGAGTCCTCATCCATAGATTCTTTGGAAAGACTCCCAATGAACTTTGGTTTGGAAAACCACCTACGGTTAAACACCTTAGGGTGTTTGGTTGTAAGGTGTTCATCCTAAACACCAAGGATCACTTTGGAAAGTTCACGGCAAAGGCTGATGAAGGGATACTAGTCGGGTACTCCCTCGTTAGCAAAGTCTATCGAGTCTACAACAAGAAATCTAGATTGGTTGAAGAGTCTTCTGATGTGGTGTTTGAAGAAATTTCAAAAGCAAATGACCGATCGAAAATATAGATGGAGTTCAACTCGAACTTAGGAGACTAAGGTTGAATGAAAGTCCAAATGTTGTTGATGGTGATGAGTCTGATGACGATGAGCCTAGACAACCCATAGATCAGCTGGATCCTGAGGCTGAGCTTGTGTCTAGTGAACCCATTCAAGAAGCACCACCAACACCAAGGCAAACTAGATTAGCCTCTAGTCATCCCCAAGACCAAATTGTTGGAGACATCCATCATGGGGTTAGAACTAGATCATTCTTTAGGAATGAGGCTAATGAAGTTATCCTAATTTCTGAAATTGAACCTAGAAAAATTGATGAAGCATTAAATGATCCCGATTGGATCATTGCAATGCAAGATGAACTAGGTCAATTCGAAAGAAGTCAAGTTTGGGACTTAGTCCCTAGACCTAAGAAGACCACCATTATTGGAACCAAATGGGTCTTCAAAAACAAGTTGAACCATAAGGGAGAAATCATAACAAACAAGGCACGCTCAGTAGCCAAGGGCTATAGTCAAGTTGAAGGCCTTGATTATGATAAGACCTATGCTCCCGTGGCACGATTAGAGTTCATCCGATTGATGCTTGCATTTGCAGCACATCGAGGCTTCAAGTTATATCAAATGGATGTCAAATCAGCCTTTCTAAATGGTTTGATTAGAGAAGAGGTCTATGTTGAACAACCTCCGGGGTTTGAGAGTACTGAATTCCCAAACCACGTGTTTAAGCTCAAAAAGGCACTTTATGGCCTTAAATAAGAACCCCGCGCTTGGTATGAGTGGTTGTCAACATTTCTAATTGAAAAAGGCTTTGTAAGAGGCCAAATAGACCCCACACTATTTGTAGCGCAAGTTTATGTCGATGACATAATTTGTGGCTCAAATAACAAGGGCTATTTAAATGAGTTCATTGGTCACATGGAGATTGAATTTGAAATGAGTCTAGTGGGAGAGTTGACTTTCTTCCTTGGACTTGAAATCAAGCAAACTCGCGATGGTATCCATGTGCACCAATCGAAATACACACAAGAAATACTTCGAAAATTCAATATGAGTGATTCAAAAGAGGTAACCACTCCCATGGCTACGAACACAAGATTAGACAATGATGAGAGTGGTAAACTCGTTGATTTGACTCAATATCAAAACATGATAGGTAGTTTGCTCTATCTCACAGCTAGTCGACCTGATATACTCTTTGCTGTGGGTATGTGCGCTAGATATCAAGTTTGTGCCAAGGAATCTCACTTAATTGCGGTTAAACGAATTTTGAGATACCTCAAAGGCACAATTGGTGTTGGTCTATGGTACCCCCGTACCGAATCATTTGACCTAATTGGTTATACCGATTCCGACTACGCGGGATGTAAGTTGGATCGGAAAAGCACAAGTGGGGGCTGCCAATTCATAGGTTCATCCTTAGTTAGTTGGTCGAGTCGGAAGCAACATTGTGTTGCTCTCTCCACGACCGAGGCAGAATATATTGCTATGAGAGAGAGTATATCGCAATTGTTGTGGATGATTCATACTTTAGAGGACTATGGATTAAGTTATAAGGGTGTACAAGTGTTGTGTGACAACATTAGCACAATTAACCTAACAAAGAATCCGGTCCATCATTCTAGGACAAAGCATATTGAAGTGTGTCACCACTTCATTAGGGATCATGTTGCTAGAGGAGATGTTGTATTCTCATATGTAGAATCCAAATCAAATCTAGCTGACATTTTCACTAAACCACTTCCCGAGAATGAGTTTAGTTTCTTAAGAAGGGAGTTGGGAATGTGTCGCGCCTTATAGGATCAAAATGCATCCACAACCCTTTTTGATCATTTCGAAATTATTGGGATACAATTGGGTAACTTTGGGGACATCTCACACAAACTATAAGGTTTACCAAAATGATTTTGTTTGCTAGAAGTGGGGTGAGATGTTAGGATCAACTCAATTTCTCAAAATGTCAATGCATCCCTTGAGAAATTAAGTTGACGAGATAAAAATCACTTCGGTGACCAAGTATGGGGAAAACCAATGCATAACACATGTGTATTTGGCTCCATGATCATACTTGGACATTCCAATCAAGAAAACTTGATTGGAAACTTGAATTTGGTACAAACTTGTTTGAATGATTGTTGATTGAGTTTGACTCCACTTGGGTGGAGCAAAGTGATTTGTTCAAACCATAAGGACCTTTGATCCTTGTTTAGGGATCAATTATAGTCAAGGAATCACTTCCAAGATCGATATTCTTCATCAGATTCCTTCAAAAATCGTGTGAGAGTCTGAAACTGAAAGTTTCAGATCGTATCAGGGAGTATCAGGAATCCTGATCGGTCACTGGTCCGATCAGGGGTATGGCTGATCGGTCCCCGGACTGATCTGGCTCTCTCCTGTGGTGATTGGTCCACAGACCGATCAGAGGGACTTTGCGAGATTTTGTCCAAACATTCTGTGCTAGCCTGGATCGGTCCCCGGACCGATCTGGCACCCCGTGGTGATCGGTCCACAGACCGATCAGGGGCTCACAGACCACTCTCCGAACCCTACTGTTCGCTTCCTGATCGATCAGCCGATCGATCAGGAGCCTGCCTGATCGGTCACTCGACCGATCAGGATCAGGCCATTCCGATCAGGCCAGAGCCTGATCGGTCTGGGCGCTACCAGATCGAACGGTGATCCGTTCAACCGCATTAAAGTTTGGTGGTGGACCGATCCACCAACCGGTTTAATCACGGATTTTCTTCCCTTTCCAAGCCCTAGCCGACCAAAACCCTTCAGCGCCGAAAACCCCCTCTCCTTCTTCCTTGCGCATGAGATCTCTTCCTTCCTCTTTCTGTGCGTGTGCGATCCTGAGAGTGCAATCCTGCAAGCTCTTCCCTGTTTTCTGCAAGTTCTTTCTTGCTCAAGGTCTTGAGCTCATCTCTTGCGTCGAGAACCTTCTCCTGCGCAAGCTCTTCTTCCAGCCTTCAAGATCCTCTCAAATCAACATCAATGGCACTGAAGTGAGTTTTTGGTTTAGTTTTTCTTGCAGATCAGTTCATAGTGTATGTATTTGCGCTAACCATGGTGTTTCTTTTGGTGTTTTAATGATGTGTCGTAACCCTATGTTTCTGCCGTGACCCTTCCTTGCCATCTCATTTGATCAATGCTTCATGTACACTTGATTATTCTATTCCATGACCAATTCTCGTATTGATCTTGTGATCTTTCAATTTGTGTCATGATTCCCTTTCTGTGATTAAATTGTTGCAATGATCAATTCTATCAATCTTTAGAAGATCATCTAAGGGAAAGGAACTCATAGAGGGCAGCTCGAAGGGCAAAGCCCCTTCTTCATCTGTGCCCTCCCGAAGGCCACAGCCTTCCTCCAGTTCTCGATTTCCCAATGCTGCCTGCGAGCAGGCTTTTCAGTCCAGGACCTTCAAATTACTCTCCTGTCGATCGATTGATGTTCCATTTCTGACCGAGCACTGCCCTTCTATCATGGAGATAGTCACTTTCTACAATCTTGGCTTTCTCCTTTCTCTTGAAAGGACTATCAATTATGATCTTGTTTCGGAGTTCTACAACAATCTTCAACAAGGGCCTCAAGGAGGCTTCGAATTCACCACCCGCGTAGCAAAGAGAAATCTCGATTTCTTTTATGAGATTCTAGCGGAGTATCTAGGCGGTCGACGATCGCCTAACCTGTATTCTATTTATCCTGAGCTCCCAGACCCCTTGTTGGCTCCTTTTGCCGATGTTACCCCCGACACCATTTATCAGCATTTCTTTGGACGTCCCCGCCCAGCCGGGCTTGATGAGTTAGGTCCTGATTTTCCGACCTTTGCAACACTCCATCTCTCCCCTGTCGATTACGTCCTGTTCAAGATCATCACAAACTGTATTCTGCCGATCACTTCCAAGCCCTTAGCCGAGATCCGACCCTATCATTGCTTGATGCTCTATGGCATGCACCGCCGGATGGACTTTGATATCATGGAGAGCATTTTCCAGTCCATCTTATCTTATAGAGAGCCGACCCGCGCACAATCTATATGCCATTTGGTCATGTCATCACCGACTGGCTCATGTCAGTGGGTGTTAATGTCACCAAGGGCAGGACAGTGCCCATGGTGAAACAAGATTGCAGGCTTGGTCGGCGGGCATTTGCCAAGTCCAGCATCATCATACGGGATCATGATGGGGCTTTGGTTTGGAAGGACGGTAGAGGTCTTGGTGATCTACCTGGGGGAGGTCCACATTTTCAAGCACCAGCCGATGCTGTTGCACCTCAAGAGGCTCTCGCTACTGCTGCTGCTGATTTCGACTATGAGCCCGAGCCAGATCTGCGCTGGCAGCTCTCAGAACTGGATTAGACCATCCAGCATGATTTTCATTTGCGGGAGATCTATCGCGAGGAGGTCCGCTCACAGTTCCGATCCATCGATCACAGACTGACCTCGGTGGAGTCCGATGTCTCCGGGGTCCGCACTTTACAGCAGACGTGGTACGATGAGTGGCGCCGCCACACATTTCTGGGAGAAGCGTCCTCAGGTAGTGCCGCACCAGGATCCTTTGTTCCTGACGACGCCACGATGGATGATCCTATGCAGGCTGACCCCCCCACCCCCGCTGATGATTGACTGTACTCTGTGCTTGTTTGGTGATTTTAGACTATTTGACGGATCTGTCCGTCTCGACTATTGTCTGTTATGGCGTGATATTGACTTTGATGCATTGTCTTGCATCGAACTATTTGTCTGGATGTTTTATATCTTACCACTATGACTGTTTTTGATGTATATCTTGCCATCTTTTGCTTATTAGTGGTTTATATGGTGCTATCTGCGTGTATGTCTTATTATGCCTGATTATGATTATGCTTCAATTCCATATGATACATATGCTTGTTTTGCCATGCCTTATCTTTGTCATATGTTTTCATATGTCCTCAAACTTTTCATACCATTGTTGTTTTGGGATACCCCTAGGGTTGAGGGGGAGTATGATTAAACATAACAGCCTTTCTAGACCCTTTTCGATGTTCGACAAAGGGGGAGAGTGTGGTTGGTTAAGTTTAGGATGATCATGTTATAGGGGGAGGATCCTGATTCCCCTATGATTATGGAATTTGAGAAAATTGATTGAGAATCCCTAAACGTAAAATCGGGTTGTCAAACAACAAAAAGGGGGAGATTGTTAATGCAGTCTGACTCTAATTGTTGTTTTGGTGTTGACACCGATTTTAGTTTAGGTTGATGATTATGATTATGATTAAGTCCTGATCGGGGATTAGGCATGGTATGGAAAGTCCTAGCTTCGGAGGGCTAGGTGAAAAGTCCTAACTTGGAGGGTTAGGTGAAAAGTCTCAACTGGAGGGTTAGGTGAAAAAGTCCTGGCTTGGAGGGTCAGGTCCTAGCTTGGAGGGATAGGTCTGGAAAAGTCCTAATTCAGAAGGGTTAGTGAAAAGACCTAGCTTGGAGGGCTAGGTGAGTTAGGAGAAAATTCCCAACTTGGAGGGTTAGGTGAAAAAGTCCTAGCTTGGAAGGCTAGGTTGGATGAAACCCTAGCTTGGAGGGCTAGGTTTGAGTCCCTGGATCGGTCTGGTGACCGATCAAGGAAGTTGGCACGCTACTCCTTCGTGGATCGGTCCGGTGACCGATCTAGCAATGACTGATCGATCTGGTGACCGATCAGGGAGCACACAGTGAGGTTGGGAACCTACAGTGCTGCTCCTAATCGGTCTGGTGACCGATCAGGGAGCAGGCAGTTGCTTCACTGCTTGGCTTCTGATCGGTCCGATGACCGATCAGGGAGCAGGCAGTTCACTCACTGCCTTGCTCCTGATCGGTCTGGTGACCGATCAGGGAGCACTCAGTGAGTTGAGTTCCCCCGCTGATCAGCTCCTGAACGGTCTGGTGACCAATCCACGACTTAGGATCTGATTTCCGCGATTACTGTTCACTCAGAAGTGGACCGATAAGACTTGAGCCTGATCAGTCAGGGAGCTACCTGATCGGTCTGGTGACCGATCAGGCTTCACTCTGATCGGTCTGGTGACCGATCAGGCCTGTGTCGCCGCGAATGCTGGGAGTCCCAGCAAAGCGGTGGATCGGTCTGGTGACCAACCCACGAGCCTTGGATCGGTCCAGTGACCGATCACTTTAATTCAAAATGCACTGTCAGACGCTCTGATCGCGTCTGAACGTATCTGATTCTCTGGGCTTACCATCTGATACACGATTTTCTGCTTGATATGCTGTGCTAATACTCTGATTGAGCTACAGGTGACAGGGAAGGATTCAAACTCTCAAGGAGAGTCAATGGAGGCCTTTCCTTGGAGCAGGTTTGTCCATTTGCCATCTCAGGTTGCAACGGCTGGAGCTGCAGACTGGAGCTGCTGACTGTAGCTTGGCTGAGGGAAGCTCAGGGAGTCCAGGGAGAGCTCAGTGGTAGCTGGCGTTGGCAGGTGAGCAGCTGGAGGCTGCAGTGAGATGGTGTCACCTAACGTTCAGTGGAGAAACAAAAGGAGCGGAGCGGAGAAGAGCAGAAAAGAGAGTTCTGTGAAGTGACTTCTAGCTTGAGTTCTTGCTGCGCGATTGTTTTCTCCACACTTTGCTTGTGCAATCTGTTGTTCCATCATCTAGAGCAAGCAACTGTAATCTTTGAAGCAATCATCTGCTACTTGAGCATTGGGAGGAAGAAACGAGAGGCTTGGTGAGTCCATCAGCGAGAAGACACGAAGAAGGAAGTTCTTGCGTGGGATCGTCGCTGGGTGGAGCTCGAGTGAAGCCCTGCTTGTGTTCATGCCTGTCCTAAGTGCTAAGTAAGATCTTTCTTGTGTTTCATTGTGCTTAAAACTTCATCTTTGTTGAAACGCTGTGGAGAGGTTACTCCACCGAGAAGGAGGTTGCTTTCTATCCGGATTTTTCGGGGCTTGATCTGCCGACGATCAAGGGATCGCCCACCTTAAGGGCACGCCAAGGAATAGGGGCAAATTATCCTCGAACCTTGTAAATCCTCTTGTTAGCGTTCTTGTGTTTGCTCATAGTTTAGGGTTTAGTTTTCTGCAAATACTCTGTTTTATTGTGCTTCCGCTGTGCTACTAACAATTGAAGTGCAGAAAATCGATAAGTGTTAATGTTCAAGTGATTGACTATATTCACTCCCCCCCTCTCTAGCCATCCGAGTTCCAACAAAGTCAACCTACTGAGTAGGGAAAGTTAAATAGTCAGGAGTACAATCAGATAGCTGGGAAACCACTCAAGTCTAGGAGGAAGGGCCAGGGGGAAAGAATGGACCAGGCTGCGACGACCGGTACATGGACATCATCTCGTTGTATCGGGCCTGGTTCGCTTCGCGTTCGGCCCAAAAGGCGTCCATGTAGTCGGCGTGATAGGCCTAGTTCACATCGTGCTCCGCATGAAGAGCATCCATGAACTCGACGTGATGCGCCTCTACCTCCTCTCGGAGACTGTGGACCTTTGTTTGGAGACTGTGGCCATCAGTCTCAATCCATGCTAAGCGTTGGTCCGTAGTCAGTGGTGGAGGCTCTCCTAACTGCTCCTCGATCTCGGCGGCGAGCTCGGCTACGTCGACCTCTACCTCCTCGTCCGAGTCATCCTAGTGTCGAGCCCTCTGTCGTCTCCACGACAACACCCCAGCGGCCGAGATATATATATGCCCGCTAAAGAAAAGTTTCTAGACCCTAGCTCATTGAATTCGATCATCTGAATGATCTCCCAGTAGTGACGTCATTGTTAGGATGTATACTAAAAACTTTGCCTTTTGGTTAAGGATACATCTACATTTTAAAGAGAATCAGAAATCACACAGTGCATGTTTGTGTTTATATTAGTATATGCACTAAATGTCTAATGCTTGGCATTGTAGATAACATGGTGCGTGGTGTCGCACAGAAGATCATGTTATCAGGTTCCTTACCGAAGCTAAAGAGGCTCACAACCAAGATGGAGTTAGACAAATCAATCGAAATGGTTGTAGTGTAATCAGGTGTGGTTTATCTTAACCATAGGATTACACTAGTGTACTTTGTGTACATTGAGTAGGACCAAAAGAGAGGTCATCCAATTTTTGTACTGACCTAGTAAATTGGATTAGACCTCGGATGCTATTATGGACTACGATCTCCGAATCCCGAAATAATGGCGGGCATATATTATTAATAATTGTTTCTTTAATTTACCAATGGGCGAGATCTATTCTGTTAGATCGATAAGACCCGGTAAGTTGGGAAATAATATTAATAATATGATGTGTCATTGAATTATTGATGGAATTCGTCTCCTGGAGAGTCAGGGTGATGATGCCCCCTTGATGAGCTCAAAAGGATTGTCATGTCAAATCTTGCAAGTGGACCATGGTCCGCCATGTCGAAAAGGTTGAGTGGTACTAATCAAGGATTAAGAAGATAATTAATTTAATTATCAGTAAATTGAATTAATTATCGGGCATACGATATCTTATACATGGGGAGATGGATGACTCGTAATAGGAGGAGCCCATATGAAAATATAGGGTTGGTGAGTAAGTACAATGAGATCCTTTAGTGGAATGGATCTCCATTTAATGGATCGGGTTTGGATCCATTAGAGGGCCAAGAACCAACTCCTCCTCATGGTCCCTATCTTAGCCCAATAAAGCCCCATTAGAGTCATGATAAAAGGCCGGAATAATTAAGGAAATTAATTTCATATTAATTTAATTATTAATTTTGAAATTAATTAAAGAATTAATCAAAGATTAATTAAGGAATTAATTTGGGATTAGTTAATCATGAATTAATTAAGGAATTAATCATAAGAATAATTATGGAATTATTCTATATAAAAATTTGGATGGAATCATTAAAGGAATTAATCATTAGATTAATTATTGAATTATTCTATATATAAATTTTTATAATCAATCCAAATTTAATTGGAAAATTTTTCCAATTAAAACTAACTAATCCTTCCTATATAAACCCAACACCTCTCCCTCTCTCCCTTAATCAATTTCCTTCCTCTTAGGGTTCTTGGGCGCCGGCGAGAAGAAGCAAGAAGAGAGGAGGTTTCTCCTTGTTCCCTCTTGTTCTCTTGGGCGTGTAGAACAAGTAGGAGAGGGAGGTACACGGTGGTGATCAGCTTGAAGCAAGGGAACGGTCGGAAGTTGGCCGACGACAAGGTTCTTGGAGCTTGCGGCGTCGGCAGCAAGGAGGAAGGAGAAGACAACTCTCCTCCTCTCTTCTTCCTTGTTCTCTTCTTCTTCCCTCACGGTGAGCTCCTCCTCTGTGTGCGCAAGCAAGGAGCAGGAAGGAGGAGTCGCCGGTGGCTGGAAAACAAGGGGTCTTCTTGTTTTTGTGCCGGCGGTGAGGAGGGAGGACTTGAGTGATCCGATGGATTTTAGGGAAGAAGAAGGAGCTTGTTCGACATCTTCTTCCCTTTCTTCATCTTCCTAGAAGTCCCTTGGAGCTCCCTCTTGGTCGAGCAGAGCTTAGTGTTCGAGCTGGTCGGGGCGAGAAGAGGAGAGGTGGGAACAGGAAGTGGTCGAAACCCTAACTAGGGTTGTGCTATCAAAGAGGAAGAGGATTGAAGAAGAAGGATTGATTCAAAGGCCTTGGTGACTCCACATCTTGGGAAACCATCGCCCACATGACGCCCAAGAGGGCAGAGTCATAAGATAGAAGACTGTGAGGTATGGATACATTTATATAACACCCGCTTTTTTTTTCTTTTCATAAGCGGCGTTACGTTAACATGCTTAGGGCATGTAGACATCATAAGGCAGCGGAATAACTTTAACTTATACATGCCCTACTACCATTCCTAACTTATTGTCATGGGAACCTTAGCATATTAACTTTGAACTTAAGCATCATATCATGTCATACATAACATCATATCATAAGGTTCCAGAAGTCATTATTCAAACATATAAGTAACCGAGGTGAAGTTCTAGCATAAACAGTAAACATATAGTTTCCTGGGCCAAGTCACTACTACACACATGCGTTCTTGCCCTCCTGCTGCTTGCATCATTGTCCCCTTGAATGATCTGCGATATAAGGAAATAAGACTATAAGCACACAGGCTTAGTAAGACTCTTTCCTACTCACAAAAACCATTCATCATCCATCATCTCATAATGAGCACATGAAACATTAACATACTTGGTGCTCTACTTAGAACATAACATCTTACATCACTTATTGTATACATAGCATGACATTAACATAAACATAGTAAACATTCTAAACATTGCATGATACATGGCATAAACATAAACATAGTAAACATTCTAAGCATGGCATGATACATGGCATGAACATAAACATAGTAAACATTCTAAACATGGCATGATACATGGCATAAACATAAACATAATAAGCATTCTAAACATGGCATAATACATGGCATAAACATAAACATAATAAACATTCTAGACATGGCATAATACATGACATAATACCTATCATATCATATGAACATCTTCTTAACATAATCATGGCATAGTTCATTCATTCTCATGCATACTTCTTAACATGAAGCGTAAGCATAAAATCTTATCACATAGCATAATGCATAACATGAATGGATGCATGAGTGGAATGCATATACATAAGGATGCTTAACTTTTAAAAACATACTTTTAAATGCTTAAACATAATCATCATAACATCATTTGGGGTCCCCGGCTTGTACCACATACATACATCATAGTGCGCATCCCTAGCAAGTCCGAGGTCGCGAGCCCCGACCTACTAGGGTAAGGATAGCATAGTCGGTAGTCCCCGAACCGAGGCGTTCTTAAGGTGCCCATCCCTGTTGCACAGCTTCGGTAGTGCCAGAACCGTGGATAGCTTCGGTAGTCCAAAACCGGGGCGTTCTTAAGGTGCCCATCCCTTGGACCCATACTTCGGTCCGGTACAAGCCCATACATAAAGTAAATTACTTTTCATGTTTCATCATTCATAAGACATTCATAGCATAACCATGTTACATAAAGCATGACTTAACACATGCTTGTCCTTTCATTGTTCATTCTTATCGCATAACATCATGATGCCTGTAAGGCATGAGCATTATCTTCATTCATAAACATGGTATGCATCTTCTTTCATAAGCATGACATGCATCTTTATTCATACAACATGGCATGCATCATTCTTATCATGAACATAAACGTAACATACTTATCATGACATCGTTCTTATCATGAACCTAACATAACATACCTATCATAGCATCATTCTTATCGTGAACATAACCCTATCCTACTTATCATGGCATCATTCATATTATGAACATAAACCTATCATACTTATCATGGCATCATTCATATCATGAACATACACAATAACTTAGCATGGTTCTTAACATAACATGAGCATATAACTTAGCATGGTTCTCTACATCACATAAGCATACATAGGTAGGATTTCCATAACATTCTACCTACCATTCAAATACATGGCCTAAAACATAAACATCCATGGTAACCCTATTAAGCATGGCATCCAGTCATAACCTAAACATGAAACATAAAGCATGGTGCTTAAACCTTAGGGTCATGGTTAACATGATTCCTACCACATGCTTGATCCTATACATATAAATACTTTATGGTAACCATGAACCATCATTCTTTGAACCCTAACTCCACCCCCAAACCCTAGATCCAAGGCTTGGCCGAAACTCCTAAGGTGGAGTTCCATCAATTCCATAAACATGTAATATAGCATAAGGTAAAGGAACAACCATACATTATTTATAAGACCATAGGAAGTCCTTGGGGCTCATGATTAGGGTTAACCCTAACCTTTAGGCCACTTTCCTAGGGCTGGCCGAAACTTATAAGGCCATGGGGGTATGGAAAAATTCCATTAAAATCCCCAATCAATCATTAAACACTAATCACATCTTACCATAGAGCCATTGGAGCCCTTACTTGAAATAAATCATAACATTTACCCTATTAACCCTTCTTGGCCGAAACTTATAGAGTCCCTAGGCCATGTGAAAATTCACATAATCACCCTCCATCACCCTTATATCATGACAACACATAAAAATATATACTTGAAGTTTAGGACTCAACCCTAACCTTTGGGTCCTTGAGGTTGGCCGAAACTTATAGGGTCTCTAGGGTACCCCAAAAATTCTCAAAAATTGTATTAAATCTCTAGACATCATGAGAGTACATTAAACAACATGATTTGGATTTTTATCATCATTTCAGACCAAGAATCCCATGGGCCGAAACCTATAAGGTTAGATTCATGGGTTTCCTTTGGTTTTTCCAACATAAACATCATATACAACTTTCATATCATGTTAATCTTCAAGAAAAGCCATTATACCACAGGTGAGGGAGTCTTACCTTGGGTTTCTTGATTTTTCGAACCTTGAAAGAGAAGGAAATTGCAATTTCTTTGGACCCTTGAACCCCCTTGCCTTTGTATCCTTGGAAAATCCTTAGATCTTGGTGATAGGACCTTCTTGTGGAGCTTTTCCAAGGGAGAACCACCCTTGTGGTGTTCGGCTAGGATGAGGGAGGAGGGAGGAAGAAAATGCAAGTAATGGAAGAAAGAAGTAACTCCCAAACCCCCCTATTTATCACCCATTAAGGAGGTAAATGAAGAGTCTCTCCATGACCCTTCATCTTCTTCTAAGCCTTAACCAATATCCACTTCATTTCCTCATAACATTCCCTTGCTAGATGAGTTGGTTAGAGCATACATGATTGTACAAGAGGTCCAAGGTTCAATCCTTGGTAAATGTACAATTTTTTTCCACTTATTTTATTTTATTTTCCTAGTAATTTTCGAAAATCCTAAAAAAAATTCCCCCATAATTATGTTAATATTTCTTATTAAAATCCCTTCATATTTCTATAAATTTTCACCTAAAATTCATCAATAATCATGGTACTAAAAAACCCATATAAGACCCATTAGTACTTAGTTTTCTCAATTTAATTGAGAAAATATGGATTTCTAGGCCAAATTTTATATACTTATTTCTAGGTCCCTCGGAAAATTATTTATACATGCTCAATATTTTAAGAAAATATTAAGAGAATTTTCCGGGTCGTTACAATTTACCTGATCGCGAGGTAAAAGGGAAGGTATAACTTCTCCTTTGGTTTCTTTGATTTCTATTATTTCATGGGATTAATTAATTATCATTGCATGTTAATTATTTGTTAATTAATTATGATAATTAATTATCTAGGACCCCGATGATAAACATAAAAATCGGTGATCTGCTCGTTGTCTATTCCGTGGTTAATCGATTGGACGAGATTGATCGCTAGAACAACTTGGTTGTTCATGCGATCGCTCAAATCGGTTAGCACGAAGATGGGATGGTCGTTTGGGAGATAGGTCTCCATTCGGATTAAAATTTTTAATCCGTGGACATGGAGAGGTTTCTCATGAGCGACCCGGTATCCGCCTAGGAAACCCGCAACCCTCAGTTACCTGTTATCAATTGACACTTTTGGTTGGACTTTTGCTTGGCCTTCGAAGATTTTAGATCTTGAGATATCTGTACCTTAACCCGTCCCTACATCTGTCCGTTGTCCTCGCTCGGCTAAGACTCCTGCCCGATCTTCCTGATTAGGTCTTCGATGCCTGACCCCCGGTTAGGTTTTCATGCCTAGTCATCCAAACCAGGTCATCATGCCCGACTTCACTCACCCGGTCTTCTGTGCCCAACCCTCGGTCAGGTCTTCGTGCCTAGTTCTCAACCAGGACTTTGGTGCCCAACCCTTGGTCAGGTCTTTGTGCCAAGTCTTTTGAACCAAGTATTTGGTGCCCAACCCTTAGTTAAGTCTTCGTGCCCAGTCTTCTGAACCAAGTCTTCGGTGCCCAACCCTCAGTCAGGTCTTCATACCCAGTCTTCGACTAGGTCTTCGATGCCCAACCCTCGGCTAGAACTTTGTACCCAACTCTACAGATCAGGACTTCATGGTAAACTAGGATTTTCCTGCACACTTAGTGAAAAACATTAGATCATAAACAATGTTGGTGCCGGATGCACCTGTTGGATCAAGAGAATACGATAGAGGGGGGGTGAATATCGTAAAACTTTTTCGGATATAATTTTAAGAGAATGAGCAGCGGAAATTAAAAACACAAACACGAACACAAGGATTTACTTGGTTCGGAGTCGCGGTCGGCTCCTACTCCAAGGCCCACGGTCGTTGACTGTTTACTGCGGGCAATTCTATATGTGCGCAAATGTTTACAGAAAAATATTACAGTTGTAGTACAATAAACTAAAATTTGAACTCTTCGTTACCGACGCCCGGTGTAGATAGTACTTCGGAGCAGAGGGTCGTCGGCGGCGCTTGAATCTCGAGATGGGAGGTTTCCGAAGCAGAGCGCTTGAGTCGAAGAGCGTATTGGCGTTCGAAGAATGTGTTGTGAAGCCTTGGGGATCGAGCCCCTTATATAGTGCACTTGAGGGCGCCCGGGACGTTGGGGGCGCCCTCCGCGTGTCACTCGATCCGCAAATCTCTCGGTCAGCCCTTATCCTGATAGATGTGTATACTGAAAGACATGCTTCTTTTATATATATGAACATCTTTATTTTGAAAAGAGAATCACAACTACACTAGGTGCCTGTTTATATTAGTACATGCATGAAGTCCATTACTTTGCATTGTAGATAACATGGTGTGTGGTGTCACACGGAAGATCATGTTATCAGTTCCTTGCTTAGTATAAATAGAGGCCCACAACGAGATGGAATTGGACAACCCATCGGAATGGTTGTAGTGTAATTAGGTGTGGTTGGTCTTGACCATAGGATTACACTAGTGTGCTTTGAGTACATTGAGCAGGACCAAAACACGAGGTTATCCAATTTGTACTGACTCGATAATTGGATAGGACCTCAGACTTTATTATGGAGTACGATCCCTTAATCCCGATATAATAACGAACATATATTATTAACTATTATTTCTTTAATTTACCAATGGGCGAGATCTATTCTGTTAGATCGATAGGCCCGGTAAGTTGGGAGATAATATTAATAATATGATGTGCCATTGATTATTGACGGAATCCGTGTCCTGGTGAGTCAGGTTGATGATGCCCCCTTGATGAGCTCGAAAGGTTCATCATGCTAAACCCTGCAGGTGGATTTGATCCGGCATGATGATAAGGTCGAGTGGTACTAGTCAAGGATCCAGAAGTTAATTAATTTAAATTGTCAGTAATTTAATTAATTAACGGGCATTCGAAATCTTAAACTCGGGGGGGATGGACGACTCATAATAAGTGGAGCCATATGTAAATATGGGGGTTGGTGAGGTAAGTCAATGAGGGCCCTTTAGTGGAATGGATCCTCATTAATGGACCGGGTCCATTAGTAGGCCAAGATCCAACTCCTCCTCATGGTCCCTACCGTAGCCCTATAAATACCCCATGGTGGCATGGAACCAAGTTGATGGTTAATCCAATAGATCACAAGAAACCCTAGCCTCAACTCTTCTCTCCTCTCTCTCTTCCGTCGTTTCACTCGGCGCCGCCGAACAGAAGAGAAAATTCTCTTCTCCCAATTAATTGCAATGCATGCAATTAATTTTGTTCTTCTCCAATTAATTGCAACGCATGCAATTAACTTTTGCTTTTCTCCACTTAATTGCAAGCAACGCATGCAATTAAGTTTTCTCTTCTCCACGGAACGGTGCGCACGGGGCCATGCATGCAAAACGGCGGTGCCGTTTTCTTCTTCATGCACGGGTGCGGGCTGATTCCGGCGGTGGAGAAGGATTTAATTAAGTTACTCATAAAACTTAATTAAACGAGGTGGAGACCTTCTCAACCGTTCTTCTCCATGGATCAACACGCACGGGGCCATGCATGCAAAACGGCGGTGCCGTTTTCTTCTTCATGCGTGGGTGCAGGTGGATTCAAGGTAGTGGAGGAGTTGTTTAATTAATCGACCGGTTTGCTTCGGCTGGCGAAGGTTGGCTTAATTGGAAACGCATGAAACGCATGCAATTAATTGGATGAAACAACGCATGCTCATGTTCTTTGGTGGCCTTCTCCTATAAAAGCTGCTCACGGCAACTTGTGGAAAATAGAGAGAAAATAGAAAAGTTGCTCACGACAACTTGTGGAGAGAGCAAAGTTGCTCACGGCACAACTGGTGGAGAAATTTCTTCTCCAAGCGAAGTTGCTCAGACAAGTTGCAGTAGAGGAGGAGAGGATTAGTAGGGTTTGTATTTGGATTATCTCCTTGGAGCGACCGACGGCACCCTTTTGTTAGGGATTGGTTGGCGCAAGGAGAAGGGATCGACTTGGTGACCACGGTTCTTGGTAGATCGTCGCCCACACGACGTCCAAGAGGGGAGGGTTATACGGTAGAAGATCGTAAGGTAACGGAAGGTATATTCTTCCTTGGCTCCTTTCATTCTTATTTGTACCTTATTCAATTGCCTCGTCATTTTCATATTTGTTATTTAATTATTTTGATTGCGAATCATAGTCAATAATTATTTAACTGGACCCCGACCATAAACACAAAAGCCGGCGATCAACTCGTCGCCTTTTTCGCGGTCGAACGGTCGAGCAAATTGAAAGACCAATTTTGGTAATTGGCTAAGTTGCAATTTGAATCATTCGATACGGCACGAGATGGTCGATGGTAAACGACACTCTATTCAGATTAAATTTTTTAATCCATAGGCATAGAGAGGTCTCTCGGATCGACCAGGTATCCGCTTAGGAAACCGACCAAGCCATACCCAACACTAAGGCAACTCTGAGCTCCTTGACTTGAGTTTTCAAGCAGTAATTCTCTTCTTCAAGTTTTAGAACTTGAGTTGAGTTTCCTTCTTGATTTGACTCAGTCATGGAACTCGAGTTGACTTCCTCTTTTATGAGTTTTACTTCCTGTCGGAGGCTCTCAACTCGGATGTTGGCTTTTGCCAATTTTCGAGATAAATAAGAAATTAAATCATACAACTCAGTTTTGGGATAACCTCTTACCGTGATTTGTCCGTCCTCCGAGATTGTGAGTTTTCCAGTGTTGACGTTCTCTCTGGTTCTGATTCTGTTCCGGAGTAGACGTTTTCCGAGGCGGTCAAGGTGAGTAGGTTCGCGTGCGGGACTTCATCTTCAGAGGAGGAGGAGGATTCATCCTAGGTGGCTTGAAGTGTCTTCTTCCTACGTGCCTTCTTGTTTTCCTTTAGGTTGGGGCACTCTGACTTGAAGTGTCCCATTTTGTTGCACCCATAGTAGGTGACGTTGCTTTTGCTCTTCGAGCTCGTCGAGGGTTATGATGGATCTTCGTTTCTCCGGCTTGACTTCTTCTTGCTCGTTTGGTGCTTAAGTTCTTTATAGTAATCATGAGCTAGCCGAACCAATTTGGGATGATCCCCTTCACTATCGTCTGATTCCGAGTCTGAGTCGAACTCGAGTACTTGTTGAATTTTCTTTTTCTGAGTTTTACCTGCAACAAATTCAATACCTTTCTTGACCAAAGTAGTATTAGTCTGTTCATGCAATTCTAACTCAGAAAATAACTCGTCTAATTTAATTTCAAACAAATTCCTGGAAACCTTGTAGGCATTCACCATAGATGCACACAGTGAGTTTCTCGGAAATGAGTTTAAGGTATACCTTATTAGGTCACGGTTTTCAACCTTGTGACCTATCATGTGTAGCCCGTTCATTAGCTCCTGGATTCTGGCGTGGAGTTAAGCTGCTGATTCTCCGTCGTGCATCTTTATCGTATAGAGTCTGTTGAGCAACAGATCTCTTTTGTTGATTCGGGTGTCAGATGTACCTTCATGTAGCTCGATCAGCTTGTTCCAGAGCTCCTTCGCGCTGTTGAAGGGTCCTACACGGTTCAGCTCCTCTTTTGTCAGGTCGCACTACAAGGTTTGGGTCGCTTTTGCGTCGGCCTCAATCATCGTCTTTAGTGGGTCGTCCCACTCGGTATAGTGTTGCACCATGCCTTGTGCATTTTTCGATATTTCCAGTCCAGACTGGATAATAATCCACATATCCACCTATGTTTTCAGGTGGGCTTCCATCCTGCTCTTCCAGTAGGAGAAATCTTCTCCACTAAAGAGGCGTGGTTTGGCGGTGTTGTATCCCTCTTGCATGTCCATTAGATTTAACTGAAAAATTTTACAAAAAAAACTTGTCCCAAGACTACGTCTTGGATTAGCAGTGCGGGAAAAATAATAATAATGAAAAAAATCAAGTGGTGTTGCACCAACCTCGATTAACAAAAAAACGAGCAAAAACAGAAAAAAATATTAAATTTCGAAAAATCCAAAAAAAATCTCAACTGGTGGTTGCACCAAGTTTGAGTCACCCGCTCTGATAACAATTGTGGGATCGGATTGAATCGATAGAGGGGGTGAATATTGATCGTTAAATTTTTCAGAATACTTAGAGAAATTGTGCAGCAGAAAAGCAAAAACAATCACTAACACTTTTGTTTTTACTTGGTTCGAAGTCACAGTCAGCTCCTACTCCAAGTCCACGGTCCTTGACCGTTTACGATGGGCAATTCTATATTTCCATAAAAATGATTACAAGTTGGAATTCTGAATATCGAATTAAAAACAATTACAACACTTTAACAAAAAAAAATTATACCGACGATCGGATGATTTTTGGAATGCCAGAGCCGCGTGTCATCGTTGGCGCTTGAATCTTGAGCACGGAGCTTGTCGGAGCGGAGCGCTTGAATGAATGCGTAGAAAGCAATTGTTGTTCAAGCCAAGGGGGTGAACCCCTTTATATAGTCATAGCTGGGGCACTTGTGTTGAAGGGGGTGCCTGACACGTGGCCTTTCCTACGCGATCCTCAATCCGCAGACTTGGCCAGCACTTATCCCCTCAACCAGGGCGCCTGAGCTAACTGGGGCGCCTGTGTTAACACAGGCACCTCTGTTGTAGTCTTGAGGTCTTGCTTCGAAGTGGCTGGAATTCCCCTTTGTCTGGGGCGCCTGTCTCAACACAGGCGCCTAGCCCAGTAGGGTGCCTCACTCCATTGAGGCGCCTGGGAGCAGAAACCTCCATCCCTTTGCTCCTGCAACCATGGTTCCAAAACACAAGAAACATACAAATAAAATAGATTTAATCATGATTTACAAGCTGAGCTATCTTGGTTCTGACTTTGGGCTTCCAAAATGGAACCCTAGGTCAAACCGACACCTAATGTTCCCTCCACGGGGAACGCGTCCTCACCTACACCTCTCAGAAGATTTTACCTGTTTGCCAACCGGCTCCTCCAGTTAAACTTTTTCCCAATCCCCCGGATCAGGTCTTAGTGCCCAGCTTCACTCACCAGGTCTTAGTGCCCCAGCTTCACTCACCAGGTCTTCGGTGACCAGTCCACGACCAGGACATAGTGTCCAGCTTCACTCACCAGGTCTTAGTGCCCAACTTTATGTCAGGACTTAGTTGCCCAGCCCGCGGCCAGGACTTAGTGCCTAGTGTACCTAGGACTTTTCGAGCACACTTGATTAGCCTTGTTAGATCACAACAAGATCTTAACTTCTTACCCTTTGCTATTATCAAAACACAGGTTTGACTTTGGTGCTTTCGGCACCAACACGTAAGACTCGATCATCACCACCGGCGGCAAAGGAGGTACCAGCGCCAAGAGTCCCGAGGGACAAGAGTCACATCAAGTGCTTCAAATGTCAAAAGCACGGACACTACAAGAATCAGTGTCCGACCAAGGTACGAAATGTTTATTTTTGTAAAAAATTTCAAATTTCTTCATAGTCATACAGTAAGGTTGATAATTTAGATAAGTTATATAATTTTTCTGGTAAAATAGACTTTTTGCAAAATCAACTTAATATATTACATAACCAATTACCAAATATAGACAATATTAAAATATCAGAAATTAATTCTTTAATCATTAATATCAATGCAATAATTTCTAGAATTAATTCCAATATTTTATCTAATAATGTTAAGGATAATAATATTTCTCATAATATTGTTGATAATGATGAAATTAACATTAATCCTTTAATTTCTAATATTTCTGAGGATATGTATGAAACTATTATTAACTCTGATATTTCTGAGGATAGTGAAGATGTAACCTCTGTAGATAATATAATGATTTAAATAATAATTTCTTGGATAATCCTGATAACTAAACCCTAAAAATTATTCTACCTACTATGAAGATGTAGAAGAATATAACCTTGATGATGAGGATGAGGAGGAAGAAGAATTTTTTAGATTCAAGGCTACAGTTAATAAAGTCTACAAAAATTCAAACAAAGCAGAAGTATTAGAAAAACTTGAAAAAGTAAATCAAAAAGAATAGTAGATAAGTAAGATATTTTTGAATTAATGAAAATGATGTAGTTAGACCCACAACTATTAACTAACCCAGAAATTCTGAAATTTAAATCAAATTAAATCTTAATTATTTTAACCTTATCTTAATTATTTTAACGTTAATTAGATCTTAATTATTTTAACCTTAATTAAATATTAATTATTTTAATCTTAATTAAATCTTAATTATTTTAACCTTAATTAAATCTTAATTATTTTAACCCTAATTAAGTTTTAATTATTTTAACCCTAATTAAATCTTAATTATTTAAACCTTAATTAAATCTTAATTATTTTAACCTTAATTTAAATCTAATTATTTTAGCCTTAATTTAAATCTTAAATTATTTTAACCTCTAATTAATCCTTAACAATTTAATTCAAATTAAATCTTAATAACTTAAATTAAATCTTAATAACTTATATTAATTAATTCTTAAATAACCTCAACTTTTAATGATTTCATCTTTAATTAATTCTACAAATTAATTCTTTATTCAATCCTTAATCCACGAACTAAAATTTAAATTAATTACCTTTAAATATGAAACGAAATAAAATTCTACCCAACCGAAACCTTCAACTTAATAATATTAAATATGTCAAAGTGGGTTGACATATTCACGGGTTCACACGACATGCATCAAATCAGGAATTTCATACATTATTAGAAACTTAAGTAAAATGTTTTGACTTGTTTGACTCATGCATAACTGTCATATACATACATTTGCTTATTTTTCTAAATATATGACATGTCATTCATGTTTAATTTTTCACATGATTTAGAACGGTTAGATAGGAAAAAGACTGACTGACACTTGCCTAACCTAGTACCAGGGTGGGGGGAGATGATAGTACGTTAGGGAAGCTTGGCTTAGCTAAGTGGAACTAGCCGAAGCTACCTCGCCTCATCCTAGACTAGTTAGACCAGAGTTTTTCAAAGAGTAAAATAAAAGTATTTTTTTCTTTAAAAGGCTTTGTCTAAGGAAAGGGTTGCTGGTCCAATAAGGCTCTGGCCAAACAAGGCCTCTGTGTCTCGCCAAGACCTGGAAGTTGATTATTGAAATATACTTTTAGATTACAAATTGATTAAACTCGAATTTAACTCAAGGTCAACCAGTCTATAAATAAATTGAGAAAAATTATTCAAGCATCTCACAGTACACCCATAAGGCAACCATGCTTGCTTGTATTGAAACATTTAGAATAGGTGAGATGTTAAGGACTAATTAATTGACAGATATTTTTCAAAAATATTTTCAAAGTCCTTAGAATATTTTCCAAAATTTATTTTCAAAATAATGGTTCAACATAATAATGTTTTTATGAATTTCATGCTTGTTTGATTGCTTATGTATATATATTACATTTTCAAAAATTATATCTTTTCGAAAAATTATTTGACCTACACTCTTAAACACAAACTTTTTTATGTCAACACTAAAGTCCCTTAAGATACTTAGATAAAGTCAAACGGTGTCGGGTACAGGGGAGTATTTTTATTCTTTTATAAGTTATTTTTTTTCAAAATTCAGATCTTTCAAAAGAAAAACCTTGTTATATCCTTTTCGAAAATGATTTCGTTGAAAAATTATCATACTATCATTTCAAAATGTCTCTAAAAAACTGTGCTTTAAAAATTACTATTATTTCAAAATGTGTTTTTCGAAAATTATCTCAAATACTCATTTTTATCCTTCGAAATATTTGTCTTTTATCATACTATTTCAAAATGCATTGTACTTATTGCTCTTTTGATTTTGATAAACCCTAAAGATACATAGGGAGTCTTCTTCATAATCTACAAGAACTCCTAGAATTGTATCAGATTTAGGGGGAGTCTAAGTCAAAAGAGATTAATTTTATTTTCTGACGATTGCCCTTCAAAATTATTACATAATTCTTTTGGTTTGAATCAAACCCTAAGACTCAGACGAAGATCACTAGTAGTCAACAAGATTCCTAGGACTGGGTCAAGCTTAGGGGGAGGTCAAATTAAAATAAATATTAAAAGTTTCAAAAAGTATTATGTTTTCATACACTGTATTTTCAAATTCGTTCTGAAAACATAATATTATCTTTGTTTAAAACTCATCTTCAAAATTATACAATATCTATTCAAAAATAAAGACTTTTGAAAATATTAACTTGAAAAAGCTTATTTTGGAAATCTTTTTGACCCTTGAAATCCTTTTGAAATTAATGCTATTTGAGTTTGGAGAATTTCTAGGACACTTAGGGAAATTTCCTTGCAGTTAACAAGGTTTCCTAGGATTGTGTCAAACTGGAAAAGAATCCAAGTCAAGAACTTATTTTAAAAATCCTTTTTTGACATTTGAATCGATTTGATACAATGTTTACTTGAGTTCGGAGAATTTTCAGGACACTTAAGGAAATTTTCTTGTAGTTAACAAGGTTTCCTAGGATTGTGTCAGACTCGAAAAGAAACCAAGTCAAGTAAAATATTATGTTTTCATAATAAAATTTTATTAAAAAGATTTTTTTCAAAAATATTTTAAGTGAAAAATACGTTTCAAAGTACGAAAACTTTTTAAATGCACAATATTTTTCTAAATGAAAATTTTTTCTAAGTGCAACTCTTTTCTAAGTGCAAATTTTTTTTCTAAATGAAAATTTTTCTAAGTGCAAATTTCTTCTAAGTTCAAAAATTATATTTTTCCAAGTATAAAATATTTTTCCAGGTGCAATATAAGTACTTGGTTCTTTTTATAATACTTTACAAACTAGTATTTAGTCTTTTTCAAATAAAAAGGGTAGAGTTTCGAAATGTTTTATCAAAAATTATATGATTTCAAAGAATTATCCTAAGTACTTTCAAAAAGAGAAGAGAAATTTTAATTGTTGGCGCAAGTTTTTTGTCATTTTTTTATGTATGTCAAAGGGGGAGAGAGAAGCCAAGTTAGAAATTTTTTTCGTTTTCTCCCAAGGATCAAATTTTTTTTTCCAAGGATCAAAACTAAAATCAAATGTAAACGGTCAAGGACCGTGGGCATTGGAGTAGGAGCCGACCACGACTCCGAACCAAGTAAAATACTTGTGTTTTTGTATGATTGTTTTGTTTCTGCTGCACTTACTCTTTCCTTAATCCGAAAAAAAGTTTTAACGATATTCACCCCCCCTCTATCGTTTTTCTTGATCCAACAAGTGATATCAGAGCGGATGGCTCAAATTTGGTGCAACCACCAATTTGGGAGTTTTCCGGATTTTACGAAAATATTTAATTTCTTTTTCTTTCGATTTTTTTCGTTAATCGTGGTTGGTGCAACACCACTCGATCGTTTTTTTTATTATCTTATTCCCGCACTACTAATCCAAAACCAAGTCTTGGGACAGAATTTTCCTTTTTTTTGTTATTTCAGAAATCTTAAAATGGCCATGCAAGAGGGTTTCAGCACAGCAGACCACCACTCTTCAGTGGAGAAGACTTCTCCTACTGGAAGAGTCGGATGGAGGTCCACCTGAAAACTCAGGTGGATATGTGGATCATAATCCAATCTGGTTTAGAAATCCCTAAGAATTATGAAGGAGTGGCACAGCATTACATAGAATGGGACGCCTCGCCGAAGAAGAAGATCGAGGCTGATGCAAAGGCAACCCAGACACTCCAATGCGGATTAACCAAAGAAGAACTGAACCGGGTGGGACCCTTCAACAGTGCGAAGGAACTCTGGAGGAAGCTGATCGAGTTGCACGAAGGTACCTCCGACACCCGAATCAGCAAGAGGGACCTACTGCTGATCAAATTGTACACAATCAAAATGAACGAAGGCGAGTCAGCAGCCCAGCTCCATGACAGGATCCAGGAGCTGATGAACGGTCTACACATAATCGGTCACAAGGTAGAAAATCGTGACCTTATCAGGTACACTCTAAACGCCTTCCCAAGAAATATTTTGTGGGCATCTATGGTAGATGCTTACAAAGTTTCTAGGGATCTTTCTAAAATTAAATTAGATGAGTTATTTTCAGAATTAGAACTACATGAGCAGACTAACTGCACTTTAGTCGAGAAAGGTATTGCTTTTCTTGCAAAAAAACTCAAGAAAAGGTGGCCAAGAAAAAGCTTCAACCTGCACCCGAGTCTGACTCAGACTCAGACTCAGAAGACAGCGAAGGGGATCGACCCAAGCTGGTTCGGCTTGCCCGGGACTACTACAAGGAGCTGAAGCATCAGACCAATAGAAGAAAAGCTAGCCGAAAGAAGGAGGATCCAGCTGAACCTTCAACGTCTAAGTCTAAATCAAACGTGACCTGCTACGAATGCAACAAGAAGTAACACTACAAATCGGAGTGCCCTAATCTAAAAGAAGCCAAGAAGACAAGAAGGAAGAAGGCCCTTCAAGCCACATGGGACGAGTCTTCCTCTGAAGAAGAAGAAGAGACCCCACAATCGAACCTGCTCGCCTTGACTACTTCAGAAGACATCGACACCGGATCAGAATCGGAGCTGGACGACGGAAGGCTCACAATTTCGGAGGATGGCAAAATAACTGTAAGTGGTTACTCTAAAGTTGAATTAGCAGAATTAATTGCTTACCTATCTAGTAACTTGTCGAAAGCCAAAATCCGAGTCGAGTCCCTCCGACAGGAAGTAAATCTATTGAAAGAGGGAGTTGACTCTAGATCTTTGACTGAGAAGGTTCAAGAAGGAACCTCTACTCAAGTTGAAAAGCTTGAGAAAGAGAACTCCTCCTTGAGAACTCAAGTCAAGGACCTTAGAGCAGCTTTAGAATGATTCACTTCAGGTTCCAAGGGTCTTGACATGATCCTTGGAAAACAGAAGTCTATTCTAAATCGATCCGAGTTAGGGTATCGAACCAAGTCTAGACAAAGGTCATACTATGCTGTATTGAACCAATCTAGGCCCAAAGTTCAGGCATGGGTACCCAAACATTGCCTGAACAACCAAGCTAGACCAAACTAGTATTGGATTCCCAAGGACAAGATTCATATCTTGCCTACTCATTACCATGGCTTTAGTCCAGGGGGAGCCAACTTAAAAACAATGTTTATAGTTAGATAAATTCTTTTCTTATTTTAAAATTGCATGCTTGCTTGTTTATTTATTTTCTGCAAATTATCATGCTTAGACCTAGGACTAGTTAGATTAAGCACTAAAACGATTAACTGAAATTTGAACAACATAGTATTAGGTGGAGGTGAGATGATAGTACGTTAGGGAAGCCATTTTAGCGGAACTAGCCGAAGCTACCGATCCAAGACCCAAGCTAGTTAGACCAAAATCTTTCAAGAAGTAACAATAAAAGGCTTTGTCAAGGAAAGAGTTGATGATCCAATAAGGCTACGGCCAAAGAAGGCCTAGTGCCTCGCCAAGACATGGAAGCCGATTATTGAAAACCAAATTTATTTTACTATTGTCAGATTTGAATCTAACACAGATTTCAATTAATTTTTGATTCAACCATTATTTTAAAGCATAATTAATTGTTTTTAAAAATTAATTTAACTTTTCAAAATTAATCATTGTTTTCAAAATAAAATCCTTACTTCTATTAAAACCTGTCTCACAAAACCCATAAGGTTAACGTGATTGATAACTATAGATTGGGTGAGACAGACTAGGTTGTGAAAATCAATTTAAGCTATCCTTAATTCTAATTGGATCCAAATCAACAAAATCTTTATGTGTAGGAACATAAATATTTGGACCAATGGATGTTGGATAGCGGGTGCTCCAGACACATGACTGGGGACAAATTGAAATTCACCAAACTCAAGTTCAAGAACTTAAGCTCAGTAGCTTTTGGCAACAATGCTACACTCAAAGTCATTGGGTCAGGTAACATTGAACTCAAATCTGATTTTGTAATAAAAAAGGTACTCTTGGTTGAAAACTTTAAATTTAACTTGCTTAATATAAGTCAATTATGTTATACTGGCTATGTAGTTACCTTTACCAACTTTGACTGCCTGATTAGAAATCTGCAAGACTCAGAAGTCATGCTTAAGGGCACTAGGAAAAATAACGTTTACACTATAAACCTACCCTTAGTACCTAAATGCTTCTTAAGTCAGTTAGAAGAATCAAACCTCTGACATAGGAGATTAGGTCACACTAATCTAAGATTAATTTCAAAAATCACCCAACTTGGTCTAATTAAAGGAATACCAAAAATTAAGTACCATGAAAACATGATATATGAATCATGCAACCAAGGTAAACAAACCAAGTCTAATCACAAACAAATTCAATCAGACATAACTCAAACCACACTTGAGCTCCTACACCTCGACCTATTTGATTACATAGAGCCAAGTCACTAAGCAGAAACCGGTACTGCTTAGTAATTATAGATGATTACTCTAGGTTCACTTGGGTAAGGTTCCTAAAGACTAAGGATGAAACCCTAAACCTGTTTATTGATTTTTGTAAGATAATTGAAAATCAAAACGATACTAAAATCAAAAGACTTAGGAGTGATCACGGGGGAGAGTTTGAGAATCAAAGGTTCGAGGAATTTTGTAGAATAAATGGATACATTCATGAATTCTCATGTCCTAGAACCCCCCAACAAAATGGGATAGTAGAACGGAAAAATAGAACCCTACAAGAAGCCGCTAGGACTATGCTCAATGAATTCAACCTAGCTAACCAATTTTGGGCAGAAGCAATTAGTACGGCTTGCTATATCCAAAATAGGGTCCTAATTAACAAACGACATAATAAAACTCCCTATGAATTATACTACCATAGACTTCCAAACCTACATTTCCTAAGAGTCTTTGGGTGCAAAGTCCATATCCTAAACACCAAGGACTATCTAGGTAAATTCCAGTCTAAGTCAACCCCAGGGATCTTCTTAGGATATTCAACAACAAGTAGGGCCTATAGGGTCTACAATAAACAAACTAACAAAATTGAAGAAACAACAAATCTAATATTTAATAAGGAAACTAATTCAAAATCTGATAATCCAGATCCAAATCCATCAAATAGTGATCACAAAGATAATGAACAAATTATTGAACCACTAGTTGAACCTCTAAATGAACTAACTATTGAACCAACTACTGAGTCAATTGAACCAATAATTGAACCAACCCAAGTAGTTGAACCAAATACTGAACCGAACCGTCCAGCCGGACCTGAGGCTGAACCAGGTACTAGAAAAACCAAGAAACCCAGACTCAGTCACCCAACTGATCAAATTGTGGGTGATCCAACCTTAGGAGTCAGAACTAGGTCTTCCTATAGAAATCTTAGTCAGATCGCACTGATTTCAAAAATTGAACCTAAGACTATAGAGGAAGCCTTACCTGATCTTGATTGGATCATAGCAATGCAAGAAGAGTTAGCCCAGTTTGAGAGGAACCAAGTCTGGGAACTAGTACCTAAACGTGAGGGCAAATCCATTATTAACACTAAGTGGGTGTTTAGGAATAAGCTAAATGACCAAGGGGAAATAGTTAGAAATAAAGCCCGCTTAGAAGCTAAAGGGTTCAGTCAAGTCGAAGGGTTAGACTATGACGAAACCTATACCCCAATAGCCAGACTTGAGTCTATTAGAATGTTGCTAACCTTTGCAGCCCATAAAGGATTTAAACTCTACCAAATGGATGTAAAGTTAGCTTTTCTGAATGGGTTTATTAGAGAAGAAGTTTATGTAGGACAACCCCCCGATTTTAAGGACTTAGAAAAACTTGACCATGTTTACAAACTCAATAAGGCACTGTATGGACTAAAACAAGCACCTAGGGCATAGTATGAATGTCTATCAACCTACCTCATTTCTAAGGAATTTAACCAAGGACAAATTGACTCAACTCTTTTTGTTAAGACCTTAGAAAAAGACATCTTTATTGCCCCAATCTATGTTGACGATATAATTTTTGGATCCACCAACTCAAATTTCTTAAAAGAATTTGTAAAAATAATGGAAAACGAATTCGAAATGAGCTTAGTTGGTGAGCTCAACTTCTTTTTAGGATTACAAATTAAGCAAACTAGGGATGGAAATTATGTCCACCAATCCAAATATGCTAAAGAGTTAATAAAGAAATTTAAAATGGATAACTCCAAAAGCATAAGTACCCCTATGGCCACAAATGTAAAAATAGATAGTGACCCTGAAGGTAAACCTGTAGACCTTAAACTATATCGAAGTATGATTGGTAGTCTACTTTACCTTACAGCCAGCAAACCTGATATCCTTTTTGTTGTAGGAATGTGTGCTAGATACCAAAACTGTGCTAAGGAAACACACTTAGCAGCCCTAAAAAGAATACTTAGATACATCAAGGGCACCATAAATGTAGGGATTTGGTATCCTAGGACCTCATCTTTTGATCTGTCAGGATACTCGGATTCTAACTATGCTGGATGCAAACTAGATAGAAAGAGTACAAGTGAAAGCTACCAACTTTTAGGAAATTGTCTAGTCAGTTGGTGCAGCAGAAAGCAACACTGCGTAGCTCTATCCACAACCGAAGTTGAGTATGTTGCTTTAGGAGAGTGTGTAGCACAACTCTTGTGGATGATGCACACTCTTAAGGACTTTCAGCTTAATTACACCCAACCCCAAGTCTACATTGACAACATAAGTTTAATTAATCTAACTAAGAACCCAATCCAACACTCTAGAACTAAACACATAGAAGTTAAACACCACTTCGTAAGAGATCATGTAGTCAGGGGTGAGATAGTCCATAAACATGTAGACTCAAAATCTAACTTAGTTGATATCTTCACCAAACCCTTACCTGAGTCTGAGTTTAGCTCACTAAGAAGGCAGTTAGGGTTATGCTTGGTAGAATAGGACTGCTCTATTTATGGTTTTTTTCTTATCTTATTTAATTTAAAAAATCATTTTTTCTCTTTTTATTTAAAATGATTTTCTGACTTAGTTTTTTTTTAAATTTACCCCCTTCAAAACTAGGGCTTTTTCGCAAATGAACTTAGCTTAGGCCCTAACCTTAGAACTGCATGCACCTATAGATCTAGCAGCCAACATCTCACAAGCATCTTAGGGTACTTTTGATTGATAACCTAGACTGGGTTGAGATGCTTAAGTCTATGCCTTGATTTAAGATGCTTTAAGTCAGTGCATCTGCAGTAATTGGGGCAATAAATACCAATTAAACAGTAAAAGATTAAGTGTCAAGCATAGAAAATCTAACTTGATCAGAACACTTAACTTGACTAACCCTAGCAAAAGCTACTATTTATAGCAGTTAGTAAGTAGCTAACTGGGTTAGACAGGACCAGAAAGAGAAAATTTAAATTGACTTGATCCAGTTTATACTTAGATTTGGTTCAGTACAGCACCTTACTTTTATGGTTCAGTACAGCACCTTACTCTTATTACTCAGTTTTTTTGCTATATTTTTTTTTGATATATAGCAAAGGAGGAGAGATTGGAAAGGAAAGAAGGTTTTAAAATTTAAATTAATTTTTTTTTCAAAACTTTTACCTCCTTTCTTAAAAAGTAAAGTTCTCTAAGTACCTAAGTTCTTTTTGAAAGTTAATTTTTTGTTTTCAAAAATATTCTAAGTACTTACTCTAAAATATTTTTCTGGAAAATTTTTCTAAGTTATAAATTCAAATTTTTGCTTGAAATTTTTTTTCAAAGTATTAAAACTGCTTGAAAATTTTCTGAGTGAAAAAAATTCAAAAGCAGGTTAGAAAATTTTTCTAAAGTGTAAAAACTAAGTGTTTTGAAAATTCTTCTAAGTACATAACTCAAAAGTGTTTTCGAAATTATTTTTAAGTACTCACTCTTGAAAATTTTCTAAGTGCTAAAGCTAAATGTGTTGAAAAATTTTCTAAGTGCCCAACACAAAATATTTTGAAAATTTTGCTAACATAAAAATCCCATTTTGAAAATTTTCTAAGTATTGAAAACCTGAAAAACTCTTCAAATTTAGAATCAAAGACTTAGAAACTTTTTTAAAAACCCCACGAACTTTGAAAAACTCAGGGGGAGATTTCTTCCAGTGGGAGGAAATTAAAACTGGTACTTTACCAATTTTCTGTTTGACTTAACTTTTTCAACCGGGTTGCATAAATCAAAAAGGGGGACATTGTTGGTACAGGTAGCACCTAAGTCAAACCTGAGTTTTGATAATGGCAAAGGGTTCAGAAGTTAAGATGTTATTGTTGTCTAACTTGTTCACTGAGTGTGCAGGAAGAAGTCTTGGTCGAGGACTAGGCAAGAAGTCCTGGTAAAGGGCTGGGCAAAGAAGTCCTGGTCAAGGACTGCGCAAGAAGACCTGACCGGAAGTCCGGCAATGAAGTCCTGGTCGAGGACTGAGCACGAAGTCCCGGCAAGGGGCTGGGCACCGAAGACCTGACCGGAAGTTGGGCAAGAAGACCTGGTCAAGGGGATTGGGCAAAAGTCCAACCGGAGGAGCCGGTTGGCAAAAGATAAACTCTCCTGAGAGGAGTAGGTGAGGACGCATTCCCCGTCAAGGGAACAGTAGGTGTCGGTTCGACCTAGGGTTCCATTTGGGAGACCCGAAGTCAGAACCAAGACAGCTACGGCTGTAAATATTGACTAATATTCTTGCTTTGTTTGTTTTGGAACTAACCTTGGTTGTAGGGACCGAAGGAGTGTGTTTCTGCAGCTCAGAACGACCCAAAGGAAAGGAGCAGGCAGTTGGGCTAGGCGCCCGGGAGGTCCCGGGTGCCCAAGGTCAAGGATAAAACAGCAAGGAAGCAAGAACCGCATCGAAACCAGACTGGGCTAGGCGCCCGGGAGGTCCCGGGTGCCCAAGGTCAAAGCCAAAGAGGTAATCGAAGCAAATCAGCCACGAAGCCAGCGGACCAAGTCAAGCTAGGCGCCCAGGAGGTCCCGGGCACCCCAGTCAGCTCCAGAGGCCGAGTCGAAGGGGATAAGCGCTAACCGAGTGAGGATTGAGTTTTCCACAGATGAAGGCACGTGTCAGGCGCCCCCAGGAGCACTATAAAAGGGTGCTCAACCCCAAGGCTTCAAGACAACTACTTTCTAACGCTCCAAAGCTTTTCTTTCAAGCGCTCCGCTCTGGCAAACTCCGACTTCGAGATTCCAGCGCCGACGACGACCTTCTGCTCCGAAGTATGATCCACATCGGGCATCGGTAACGAAACATGTAGCTCTTTTCATTTACTGCAATATTCTTGTACTGAAATTTGTAAACCTTTTGCGCGATTATAGAATTGCCCAAAGTAAACGGTCAAGGACCGTGGGCCTTGGAGTAGGAGTCGACCGCGACTCCGAACCAAGTAAAATACATATGTTTTTGTGTGATTGTTTTGTTTCCGCTGCATTTACTCTTTCCTTAATCCAAAAAAAAGTTTTTACGATATTCACCCCCCCCCCTCTATCGTTTTTCTCGATCCAACACTAAGTCCTGGTGAGTGAAGCTAGGCAAAAGTCCAACTGAAGGAGTTGGTTTGCAAAACTTCTCCTGAGAGGAGTAGGCGATAGACGAGTTCCCCAGGAAGGGAACATAGGAGTCGGTTCGACCTAGGGTTTCGCATGAAATCCAAAGTCAGAACCAATCGTTAAGGCTAAGATTATATATGTGCTTGTCTTGTGTTGTATATCTTGTAGGTACCTAGAATTGGAGGCAAAGCAGGTGAACAAACACAAAAGAAGCTGAATCACATCTTCCTGGGCGCCCCCATTGAACCAGGGCACCCCCATTAAGCCAGGCGCCCTGGATGTCAGGCGCCTGGATGATCCAGGTGCCCTGGAGGGTCTAGGGTACCCTGGACTGGGTTTTTATCAGCTTCGCGAAGTTCGCGAGTTTAGATAGATTTTTGACCGCTACTGAGGCACCCCATAGCAACACAGGCGCCCAAGAAGAAGCTATAAAAGGGGCTTCAACCCCTCAACTCAGATCTGAAGGGATCTATAGGTAAAAATATTTAAAATCGCAGCGGAAGTAAGATCCCTCGAGTGATCCATGCGAAAGAAAAAACTCATACAAAGTGATCTACAATTCCTATCTTATAGGAATACCTTTGTCGCGTGCCCTTCGCTTATCCCGCTAGTACTTTAGTTCGCCGGATCTCTTACACGTTCAAGTGTCCGTGCCTCTATGCGTATCCACATGAACACGATCTACGCCTTGGAGAGGAACCACCTTAGTTGTGCTAGCAACTTGGGATGGTTCACAAAGCACAAGAACCTCCACTAGAGAGTTATGGACAAGGAGGAAGAAAGAAGAGGAAGAGAGATGCACCCTCTAGCCTTTGACAAGGGAGGGTATTTATACTCATCTAATGAATACCAAGGGTCTATGTCCCTTGAGCTCCTCTCATCTTAATGCTAATAAAACCCAATGAATACAAGCCTCTTGGTATCCCTTGAGACTCTTAGTATTCTATTCATCTAATGAATAGAATGTCTCTTAGCCTTCCTCTTAAATAAAATTTATTAAACCCTTTAATGATTATTATCCATAATTAAGTGGTTGAGTCTAATCTAGATGAGTCTAACTCAAATTAGACTCAATCCCATAATCTAATTGGATTCACTTGAGTCTAACTCAATTAATCCAATTCGAATCAAATCTTAGTCAAACCAAGATCAATTAATCTCCGAAGTATCGTGTCCTTAGTGTGTGACCCAATAGGTTCTCCTAACGTTAGCAATGTGTCTAAACCACATTAGACACATAAGCAATGAGCGGCATCTAGCAATGCATCATTGCTACCCAAGTAACAAGAAAAGTCGAGATCCGACTTAACCTCCGTGACTACGATAATGTATGACCTTGTCCTTTTATCCTCGATATCTAGATTGACCAATGAGGCTTAGACCGTGTCATCCTCAGTCAATCTTGTGTTTCTTGATCCCCGAGTAGACTCACTCAAACAAATGAGCTCAATATCTCATATTGACTCATTTGAGCATGGCCATGTGTTTTAGTAGTCCTACTCGATCAAGGGGTCCACAGATATCACTCCCATCATATGGGAGGGATAGATCCCATCTACATCAGTCACATCCCTCCGCATAATTCAATACATACCCAGTGATCACCTTTATAGTCCACCCTGTTACGGGTGACGTTTGACGATACCAAAGTACATAACTCCTTATGTAGGGAACCGTAGTGACTTCAGGTCTAAGGACTATTCATACCAATAGTCACATGAGAAAGTTTATGACACTCATATGACAATCTATGAAACTTTCTCATGGCGGGTCATTCAGTACACATTCTCCAATGTATACCCATGTGTCAACTTGATATCACATATTCATGACTTGTGAGCTCAAGTCATCAGTTGACCTACATGCTAGTCTCCATGCATTAATATTGTCCTTGAATATTAATGCTTGACTAGGAATGGTTTAGAGTAATGTTCTCTACATCATCTCACTATCGATTCAACCAATCGATATAATGTAGATAAGAACCTACTACCTAAGGACATTATTATACTTAGTTATTTGGCACAAATACAAAGTAAGTATAATAACCAAACATGCCTTTATTAATAATAGAATATGATACAAAATGTCCCTAGTCAATCATCACATAATTGGCTCAGGGCTCCTACTAACAATCTCCCACAAGCACTAGTGCCAATCACTGTAATATCTAATACCCAGTGACCTAGTGTGACCATCATGCTTCTTTTGTGCCAAAGCCTTGGTCAAAGGATCCGCGATGTTAGCCTCAGTGGGTACTCTGCATATCCTCACATCTCCTCTATCGATGATCTCTCTAATGAGATGGAAACGCCGTAGTATATGTTTGGTCTGCTGATGTGACCGAGGTTCCTTAGCCTGTGCAATAGCCCCATTGTTGTCACAATAGAGGTCTATCTGGTCCACAATGCTAGAAATCACACCAAGCTCTGCAATGAACTTCCGAATCCAAACAGCCTCTTTTTCCGCCTCAGACGCGGCAATATACTCGGCCTCTGTTGTAGAATCTACGACTGTGTCCTGCTTCGAACTCTTCCAGCTCACAGCGCCACCATTCAGGCAAAATACATACCCTGACTGCGATCTAAAATCATCCCTGTCTGTTTGGAAGCTTGCGTCACTGTAACGCTTTACAGCTAGCTCCTCATCGCCTCCAAATATTAAGAAATATTCTTTCGTCCTTCGTAAGTACTTAAGAATATTCTTGACAACTGTCTAGTGACTTTCACCTGGATCTGACTGGTACCTGCTCATCATGCTAAAAGCATACAAGACATCTGGTCGAGTACAAAGCATGGCGTACATGATAGACCCTATAGCGGATGCATAAGGGATCTGATCCATACGGTCTCTCTCCTCCTGTAACGACTCAGAAAATTCTCTTAATATTTTCTTAAAATATTAAGCATATCTAGATAATTTTCCAAGGGACCTAGAAATATTAAGGAGAACTTTGGCCTAGAAAATCCATGTTTTCTCATTTAAATTGAGAAAACTAAGTACCAATGAGCTTTAAATGGGCTCCAAAAATGGGTATTAATTAGGTAAATATTAATATAAATTAGGTAAAATTAATATAAATATAAAAGAATTTTATTTAGGAATATTGGCATAATTATGGGTGATTTTAGGGGGATTTTCGGAATTTAAAAAAATAAAATAATAAAATAAATGAAATAAAAATAAAATAAAATAAAGGTGCATGAGCCAAGGATTGAACCTTGGACCTCTTGTACAACCATGGATGCTTTAACCAACTCACCTAGCAAGGAATTCTTATGAGGAAATGAAGTGGATGGTGGTTAAGGAGTAGAAGAAGATGAAGGGCCATGGAGAGACTTTTCATTTACCTCTTTAATGGGTGATAAATAGGGGGGTTTGGGAGTTACTTCTTCTTCTCATTCCTTGCATTTTCGAAACTCATTCTCCCCTCATCCTAGCCGAACACCCAAGGAAAGGTTCTCCCTTGGAAAAGCTCCACAAGGGGTCTTATCTCCAAGGTCTAAGAGTTTCTCAAGGATACAAGGACAAGGGTGTGCAAGGGTCCAAAGATCTTACCATTTCCTCCTCTTTCAAGGTTCGAAAAATCAAGAGAATCTAAGGTAAGACTCCCTCACATGTGGTATAATATTTCCCTATGATTTCCATGATTTTTAGCATGATATATGGGTTAGTTCTTGGATTTGATGTTGAAAGGAAACAAAACCAAGGTCCCTATGTTTATGGGTTTCGGCCACCATGATTTGAATGTCTATAAATATGTTAAAAATCTTTATAATGTTATTTAATGTTCCCTTATGATGTGTAGAGGTTAAGTATAATTTTTGGGAATTTTTTGAGTACCCTAGGACACTCTAGGGTTTCGGCCAACATGAAAGGGACAAAAACCAAGGTCCCTATGTTTATGGGTTTCGGCCACCATGATTTAAATGTCTATAAATATGTTAAAAATCTTTATAATGTTATTTAATGTTCCCTTATGATGTGTAGAGGTTAAGTATAATTTTTGGAGTACCCTAGGACACTCTAGGGTTTCGGCCAACATGAAAGGGACAAAAACCAAGGTCCCTATGTTTATGGGTTTCGGCCACCATGATTTAAATGTCTATAAATATGTTAAAAACCTTTATAATGTTATTTAATGTTCCCTTATGATGTGTAGAGGTTAAGTATAATTTTTGGGAATTTTTGGAGTACCCTAGGACACTCTAGGGTTTCGGCCAACATGAAAGAAACAAAACCAAGAACCCTAAGCTTGAGGGTTTCGGCCACCATGATTTATGTGTCTATAACTATGCTAAAAACCTTGATAATGTTGTTTAAATGTTCTCTGATGATTTTAGATATTAAATATAATTTTTGAGAATTTTTGGGGTACCCTAGAGGCCCTATATGTTTCGGCCAACCTCAAGGACCCAAGGATTTGGGTGAGTTCTAAACTTCAAGTATACATTTGATATGTTGTCATGATATAAGGGTGATGGAGGGTGATTATGTAAATTTTCACACGGTCTAGAGACTCTATAAGTTTCGGCCAAGAAGGAATAATAAGGAAAAAATTGTGATTTATTTCAAGTAAGGGCTTCAGTGGCTCTATGGTAAAATGTGATTAATGTCTTATGATTGATTGGGGATTTTAATGGAATTTTTCCATACCCCCATGGGCCTTATGGATTTCGGCCAAGGCAGGTATCTAGAGTTTGGGATGGAGTTAGGACCCAAAGAATGATGGTTTATGCTCATTATAAAGTATACGTGAAGGTTCAAGCATTTGATGGAAATTAAGTTACCCATAACCCTAACATTAAGCACCATACTTTATGTTTGTATGTTATGATAAGAATGATGCCATGATAAGTATCTTATGTTTATGTTCATGATAAGAATGATGCCATGATAAGTATGTTACGTTTATGTTCATGATAAGAATGATGTCACGACAAATATGTTATGTCTATGTTCATGATAAGAAGGATGCCATGATAAATATGTTATGATCATGTTCATGATAAGAATGATGCCATGATAAGTATGTTACGTTTATGTTCATGATAAGAATGATGTCACGACAAGTATGTTATGTCTATGTTCATGATAAGAAGGATGCCATGATAAATATGTTATGATCATGTTCATGATAAGAATGATGCCATGATAAGTATGCTATGAATGTCTTATGAATGATGAAGCATGCAAAGTATTTTACTTTATGAATGGGCTTGTACCGGACCCAAGTATGGGTCCAAGGGATGGGCACCTTAAGAACGCCCCGGTTCTGGCACTACCGGAGCTGTGCAACAGGGATGGGCTCCTTGAGAACGCCTCGGTTCGGGGACTACCGACTATGCTGTCCTTACCCTAGTAGGTCGGGGCTCGCTACCTCGGACTTACTAGGGATGCGCGCTATGATGTATGTATGTGGTACAAGCCGGGGACCCCAAATGTTATGATGATTATGTTTAAGCATTTTAAGAGTATGATTTTAAAAGTTAAGCATCCCTATGTATATGCATTCCACCCATGCATTCATACATGCTATGCATTATGTTATGATAATGATGTGTTATGCTTATGCTCCATGTTAAAAGATATGTATGAGAATGAATGATCCATGTTATGATTATGGTAAGAAGATGCTCTTATGATATGCTAGAATGTATGCCTATGTTTATGCCATATAGGTTGGTTTATATCTTATGTTTATATTTATGTCATGTCTCATGCCATGCTAGGAAAGTTTATTAAGTTATGCTATGTCGTGTATCATGCCATGCTTAGAATGGTTACGATGCCTATGCTTGATATGCTAGAAAGTATGCCTATGGTTGATTTACATCTTATGCTTATGTTCATGCCATGTATGATGCCATGCTTAGAATGTTTAATTATGTTTATGCCTATGTTTATACTTTATTTCATGATAAGAATGTTTAATTAGATTTATGCCTATGTTTATGCTTTATGCTATGATAGAAATGTTTATGATGCTTATGTTCCATATGATTATGAATGAATGACGAATGATTTTAGTGAGTAGGAAAGAGTCTTACTAAGCCTGTGTGCTTATAGTCTTTTTCCTTATACCGCAGATCATGCAAGGGGACCATGAGGAAGCAGCAGGAGGGCAAGATTATATGTGTGTGATAGTGACTTGGCCCATGAAATCAAACGTTTGCCGTTATGCTAAGAACTTTACTTTTGTTAAGTATATGCTCGATTAGTGACTTATGGAAACCTATGACATGATGTTATGCATGATATGAAATGAACCTCATGATATGATGTTAAGCTTGTTATGACATGATGTTTAAGTATGAAGTCTATATGTCTAGTGTCCATGTCACTATATTAGAAATGGTAGTAGGGGCATGTAAAGTTTAAGTTATTCCGCTGCAGTATGATGTTACATGCCTTAGTATGTTAGCGTAACGCCGCTTTAGGAAAAAAAAAGAAAAAAAAAGCGGGCGTTACACCTCCTTAGAAGAGGGACC
>JAGFNQ010007392.1:0-99090 GCA_024364735.1 Boesenbergia rotunda | reverse complement strand
ACTAGAGGCACATTGGAGACCAAGGCCATGATAGTTGGAAAATCTAGGATTTTTCATGTTCATTATGTTGGTTTATGTGCTTGTTGTGTCTGTGCATGTAAATTCCTCAAATTAATATCTAAGTGGGAGAGGGACCCTAAGGGTCCTGTGACCTCCATTATAATCTGATAAGTGATGCGAACAGGTCTGTGCGTCAGCTCTGTGTGTCTTCCTCCCCATCGGATGAGCTTGTTCTGCGGATCACTGGGTCAGAAAAGACTATAGAAAATTATTAAAGAGCGTGTGTACTTCCCCACCGGAAGGCACATAATCGGAAATAATTTTCTTAGTGTCGTGTAATAGTAAACACTTAGATGCGAATAATAGTATCCTCCCCATCGGAGTCACTGCTATTATTTGCAGGGCCGAAGTGAACCAACTATTAATCTTATTTATCAAAAAGTTAGGTTGACAAGATAGTAAGATTAATGGGTAAAACCTCCTCTTACGAATGTAGAAATTCATATACGTCCACACCATCGTGGCATGTGAATTTCTTGGTGTTTAGAGGTGTTGCTTGATTTCAAAAATTTATTATTTGAGGAATCAATTTATTTTAGAAATCTAAAGTTGTGATTGTTGTGATTCTCAAGTAGTTTCAAAATATCCTTTAACCCACTAGCGACCATACTTAAGGAAAATAAGCTTACTGGCCTCAACTATATAGACTGGAAACGGAACCTAGACATTGTCCTTATTGCTGAAGAGTACAAATATGTGCTTTTTGAGGACTGTCCTGAAAAGCTTAGTGAGAACTCTGGTGAAGAGCAGAGGGAGCGTTACAAGAAGTGGATAAGGCATATGAGATGGCGCAGTACTACATTCTGGCATCTATGTCAAATGTATTGCAACATCAGCATTAGGTCATGCCCACTGCTAGTGACATGATGCTAAACCTCAAGGAGCTCTTTGGGCACCAGGGTCGGGCTGCTAGGAAGGTTGCGATGAAGAATCTGATGATGACTACTATGGTCGAAGGGACAATCATTAGGGATCATGTCCTGAAAATGATGACTCACCTCAACGAGATTGAGGTACTGGGAGCACAAATCGACGGGGAAACCCAGGTCGATATTATACTCCATTCTCTGCCCAGGAGTTTTGAGCAGTTCCGACTCAACTATAACATGAACAAGCATGAGTATACGTTAGGGGAACTGCTAGGAGAACTCCAGGTGGCAGAGGGGCTTTTTCATCAGAGTTCACAGGCCTTGGTCACTTAGAAGGTTTCTACTTCTGTGTCAAAATGCAGGAAGAAAAAGAAACAAGGTGGGTACAAGAAGGTAGCTGGATCGCAAGGACCACAGACTGGCGTGAAGAAGCCGAGAGTCAAGTACTTCACGTGTTAGCAAATTGGACATTGGAAGGTGAACTGTCCTCGTCGTCAAGACAAAGGTATTTCTTCGTGCTTAGTCATTGAAACATGTTTAGCGGTGCTATCTACCGGTACCTGGTGCGTAGAAACGGGAGCCACTGATCATGTTTGCAATACTCTGTAGGGGTTCTAGGAAACCCAATGGCTAGCTGATGGGGAAATCGTCGTCTACATGTGCAATGCTACGGAGGTGGCAGCAGTTGCAGTGGGAGACTTTTATTTATCTTTTGAGAGAAATCAAGTGTTGATTTTGAGATATTGCTTATATGTACCCTCTTTTAGAAAGAATTTAATTTCAATTTCTAAATTAATAAAGGATGGATATTCTATTGCTTTTAATAACAGAGTTGTTATAAAGAGAAATAGAGAGATTATCTATTCGGGTACTATGATTGACAATTTATATACTCTAGAACCAAAAGCTCCCATGATGCAAATAGAGGCCAATGACTTATCATTTAACCTAAATAAGATAAAGGAACCTTCTAAAATGAACCAGACATATCTTTGACACCTTAGGCTTGATCATATAAACCTTAGTAGGATTCAGAGGTTGATAGCCGATGGGCCCTTAGGTTCATTGGTGGTGGAAGCCTTCCCGACCTGTGAGTCTTGCTTAGAAGGTAAGATGACCAAGAGTCCTTTCAAGGCTAAGGGGTATAGGGCCAAAGATGTGTTAGAACTAGTTCATTCTGATTTATGTGGTCCTATGTCCATCCAGGCTAGAGGTGGCTTTGAATACTTCATCACTTTTATTGACGATTATTCAAGGTATGGATACATTTACCTGATGTGCCGCAAGTCTGAATGCTTTGATAAGTCAAAGAATTCAATGCTGATGTGGAGAAACATTGAGGTAAAAGTATCAAGACACTACGATCAGATCAAGGTGGCGAATACCTCTTGGGAGAGTTTAGGACCTACTTATCGGAGGCTGGGATTTAATCCCAGTTGACTGCACCCGGCACACCCCAGCAGAATGGTGTGGCATAAAGAAGGAATAAGACTCTTATGGAGATGGTTAGGTCAATAATGAGCTACTCTGAGTTGCCAGATTCATTCTGGGGATATGCTCTGGAAACGACAGGGTACATACTGAACTTGGTACCATCTATGTCAGTCCCTTCTACTCCCACAGAATTGTGGATTGGGCGAAAGCCTAGTCTAGGACATGTTCGGATTTGGGGTAGTCTAGCACATATGCTGAAGGGAGATACTGATAAGTTGGAATCTCAGACGGAAGTGCGTTTGTTCATAGGCTATCCTAGAGGGACGAAAGGTGGTCTGTTCTATAGTTCTAAGGATCAGAAGGTAATCGTTAGTACGAATTCCAGATTCTTAGAAGAAGACTATGTGATGAACCATAAGCCCAAAAGTAGACTTGTGCTTGAAAAATTAAGAGGGGGCGTTCCGACTTTAGAACCAACTGTACAAGAAGATACACCACAAGTCACTGCACCACGTGTCACAGAAGATACACAGGTGGTACCTCGTCACAGTGGGAGGGTTGTTAGACAACCTGAGAGGTTCATGTTTTAGGGAGAGTCTTCGGACTTGGTCCCTGGTGAACATGAACCGGATCCCTGGACCTATGATGAGATCCTCCAAGATAGGGATGCAAATTCTTGGCAAAGGGCAATGAATTCTGAGATAGAATCTATGGATTCTAATCATGTCTGGGACCTAGTAGAACCACCCAATGGTGTAAAAGCCATTGGATGCAAGTTGCTCTACAAGAGAAAGAGAGGATCAGACGGGAAGGTTGAGACCTACAAAGCTAGGCTTGTTGCGAAAGGGTATACTCAGAAAGAGGGTATCAATTATGAGGAGACCTTTTCGCAGATAGCCATGCTTAAGTCTATCCGGATTCTCTTATCTATTGCTGCTCATATAGATTATGAGGTATGGCAGATGGACATCAAGACAGCTTTCCTTAACGAAAGTCTTGAGGAGACCATCTACATGAAGCAACCAGAAGGGTTCATTGCGAAAGGCAAAGAGCATCTAGTGTGCAAGCTTAATCGATCCATTTATGGATTGAAGCAAGCTTCATGATCTTAGAACATCCACTTTGATGAAGTAATCCAGTCATATGGATTTATTCAAAGTCTGGATGAATCATGTGTATAAAAGAGATGTGACGGGAATGTAGTGGTGTTTCTTGTACTTTATGTAAATGACATTTTGTTAATTGGCAACAATGTCAAAGTGTTGTCAGACGTAAGGGTATGATTGTCCAAACAGTTCGATATGAAGGACATAGGAAAAGCGGGACACATCCTTGGGATCAAGGTCATAAGGGATCGCCAGAAAAGGATGTTGTGCTTATCCCAAGCTTCATACATTGACACTGTCCTAGCTCATTTTAGCATGGAAAACTCCAAGAATGTTTTCTACCTTTCAGGCATGGAGTTCCTCTATCCAAGGAGATGTGTCCGAAAACATCAAAGGAGATAGAGGAAATGAAGGCAGTTCCTTATGCATCGGCTGTATGAAGCCTCATGTATGCTATGTTGTGCACAAGACCAGATATCTACTTTGCCGTGGGCATGGTCAGCAGATATCAGAGTAACCCTGGACAGGGATATTGGATTGCAGTAAAACATATATTGAAATACCTGAGATGGACTAGGGATTATATGCTGGTTTACCGGGCAGACCACTTAGTCCCTGTGGATTATACGGATTTGGATTTCTAGTCAGATAGGGACAAGACTAAGTCTACCTCGGGGTTTGTGTTTACTTTAGGAGGTGGAGCCATAGTTTGGAGGAGTGTCAAGCAGAAGTGTGTGGCAGACTCCACCACGGAAGCTGAGTATGTGACAGCCTCAAAGGCAACCGAGGAAGCTGTATGGCTCAGGAACTTCATGATGGACTTGGATGTGATTCCTGGTTTGCCCTGATCTATCATAATTTATTGTGATAACAGTGGTGCAGTTGCAAACTCGAAGGAACCACGAGCCCATAAGGCGAGTAAACACATAGAGCGCATGTACCACCTGATACAAGAAATCGTAAAGCAAGGAGAAGTAGCTGTCACCAAGATTGCATCGGAGGACAACCTGACGGATCCTTTCACTAAAGCTCTTCTAGCAAGAGCTTTTGACCGGCATATAGAGGATATGGGAGTCAGATGTATGGTAGTGAGAGAACAACAAAGTCTTTGAGTATAAGTGGGAGATTGTTATGTTGGGACCGGGTGCATGTTGACATGGATGCGGGTTCGTAATTTTAAAAATAATTACGTGCAGCGGAAGGTTTAGCATAAATAATTTCTCAAATTATTTAACCACACATCTAAGCATGCAATTTTATCTTGTGTAGACATGATCATATATTTAAAATTTTGCAGAAACGTAAACTAATTTACGTATTACCTCGCGTAACTCGAAGGAAGGGACGAGATCCAACCGTAAGCGTCCGTTGGAAGCTCCGCCTCTATTCGCGTCCACGCCGAGTATCTTCGGGATGACTTTGCAAAGTCACAAGTTTCGTGTTCTCGAGAACTACTAGATTCTCCGAGAACGCGACGAGAAAAACCAAAAGAGAAGTCGAAAGACTAAACACAAAAGGATGGCCGGAATCAAAATTCCGGCGAAGCAAAAGAAGAGGCTTGCGGCAAAAAGATCCTTGCGGCAAACTCTATTTCCGGCAGCACCTTCTTCCGGCCAAGAGATGGCCAGAGCTTCCTTCTCCGGCAGCAGGTGGTGGTCGGCAAGGAAAGGGCAGGGGCGGCCGGCTGGTGCTCCTTCTTGGGGCTGGTTGGCGCACGGCAAGAAGGGGAGAAGAGAAGGAGAGAAAGAGAGGGAGAGAGCCTATGCCTTCATCTCTTCGATTATCACCCAAGCCTTGCCTTGGGTCCTTTATGTAGTGGCCTCTCAACCATCAAGCCTCTCAAATATGGAATAACTTATTCCATTATGCCAAGTTTGATTTTATATCATGGTTAAAATCATATTTTAATTCATGATAAAAAATCAATCAAGTCTCTTCTCTCTTATGGAATAAATTTCCTTATCATGGTAAATCAATCCATAATTGATTTTATAAAATAAACTAATCCATGGTTCATTTTAATTTCCATGAAAAATAAACCAAACCTTGGTTTATTATATAAAAATTTATATCATCCATAATTTTATAAAACAAACCACACTTGATTTATTTTATAAATTGAACCAAAAACTTGGTTCTCTCCCTTTGTTGTGGCCGGCCAAGCAAAGAGGATGGAGGCCCTCTTTGGCTGGCCCATCCAAGCCAAGCCCCAATGAATTAAACTTATTTAATTCATCTATTAAGTCTTCAAAAGACTTAGCCATTTTACGCTTCCGATGCGTCTCTGAAAAATTCAGATTCAACTTATCGTTTGGCTCAACCAAACATAATATCTCTTGATTGAAAAATTTAATTTTCAACTCGTTTTAAATCCCTCAGATTACTCGTAGTGCATGTGACTAAATAGGCTTTCGATTTATGTTGGCCGTCTATAATTAATCAATTATAGAACGATCATGAGTGACACCTAGTAGTACATCATGATCCCCAATTAATCGAAAGATCAACGGTTGACCTCAGAAACAATTCTGAAACCCTTCAGCAGCTATAATGAATCGTACCCCATTCCCTTGACCATCTTATACCCACTTGGTTCAGGACATGGTCTATGTGTGTCAGTCCCCACTAGGCTGACTACGTCACACCTAGCCCAAGTAACGTTTTCTCGTCCTACGAATTCTAATTACTCTCATGTATTTAAGAGATCCATACTCTGAACATGTCATGCTCTAGCCAGAGGCTTCGAGTAACAATTCGACGATAGGCCTCGGGTATACATCTCCTCGCAAGGAGTGGTGAATCCTTTGTATGCTGTTCAAACATCTTCGGGCACTTCGGCTTATACCCAATCATCCTGGGTCCCCACCTCCTTGGAGATGCTTGCTTAAGATGTCAAAGTGCAAGTCTCCATGACCATGATGACTTGAACACCGCAAGTCAAAGGAACATCGCACTTAAGCTGCAGTAAGAACTTCACTGACATATCTATATGTAGACTACCATATGAAGTTTTACAGCCAGTCACTCCAATGAATTAGTTCCCTTAACTAGCATTCATGTTTATCTCCAGATATCTCAATGTCACCAGCCAGTGAGAATAAGCTGATTAGAGAATAACCCATGCTAGTCTCAAAAAAATTGATAGTGTCCGTATTTATCAATTCATCGACTAGGGACAATTTCAATACTTCACAATTGCACATGTAGAGATAATCACTAATTATGAATTCATCACAAATTCTCTCATGCTGTGAATTGTATTGCGGACATTCAGTAAATGAGTTTAAGATCTCAATCAAATACACAAGCATGTATACTCAAATAGTGAATATTCATTTATTAGAATAAATGATTACAATCATAAGGCGATTGCCTTAGGATACTTCTCTCATATCACTAACATGTTAGATGTGTATACTAAAAGTCTTGTTCTTTTTATATATATGATCATCTACATTTTGAAATAGAGAATCACAACAACACAAATGCGTATTTATATTAGTATATGCATAAATGTCCCATACTTTGCATTGAAGATAACATGATGTGCGGTGACACACAGAAGATTATTTTATCAGTCGCTTGCATAGTATAAGTATGGGCTCACAACCGAGATGGAGTTGGACAAACCATCGGGATGGTTGTAGTATAATTAGGTATGGTTTGTCTTGACCATAAAATTACACTAGTGTGCTTCGTGTACATTGAGCAAGACCAAAACTAGAGGTCATCCAATTTGTACTAACTTAATAATTGGATTGGACCTCGGATTATTATGGAGTACAATCCCTAAATCCCGATATAATAATGGACACGTATAGTTAATATTTATTTCTTTGATTTACCAATGGGCAAGATTTATTCTGCTAAATTGATATACCCGGTAAGTTGAGAAATAATATTAATTATATGGTGTGCTATTTATTATTGTCGGAATCCGTGTCCTGGTGAGTCAGGATGATGATGCCCCCTTGATGAGCTTATAAGGTTCATCATGTTAAACCGTGCAGGTGTATTTGATCCGACATGATGATAAGGTTGAGTGGTACTAGTCAAGGAGTTAGAAGTTGATTAATTAAAATTGTCAGTAATTTAAATTAATCGACGGACATATGATATCTTAAACACGGGGGATGAATGTACTCATAATAGGTGGAGCCCATATGAAAATATGGGGGTTGGTGAGGAAGTTCAATGGAGATCCTTTAGTGGAATGGATCTTCATTAATGGATTGGTTTTAGATCCATTAGTGGGCCAAGACCCAACTCCTCCTCTTGGTCCCTACCTTAGCCCTATATATACCCCATGGGATCTAGAAACCAAGTCTTAATCAATTTAATCACCAACTCAAGGCTTTTCTCTCCTCTCCCTCAATTTCTCTCTCCTAGGGTAGTCGGCGAGCACAAGAGGAAGAAAGCCTTCCTTTCTTCCTCAATTTTCCTCCTTTCTCTTGGTTGTTGGCGCAAGGAAAAAGGGAGTTCTTCTCTTCTCTTGGCTGGTTCGATCAAGAGGAGGCTAGGAGGAGCGGCGGCTGGCCGAAGGAGCAAAAGGAGGAGGCGGCACAAGGGAATTCCGGCGGTGCCGCAAGCTTGAGAGGAGGGAGGTTTTCGGCCGGATTTGAGTTGGAAGGATGGACTTTTCTCTCCCTCATCTTCTCCTTCTTCTTCCTCTCTGGACCTCCCTTGTGGCCGGCGAGCTTGGAGCTTCTTGGTGGCCGGTGGCGCAAGGCTAGGAGAGGAGAAGTCCGGCGGTAGCTAACCCTAGGGTTAGGGTTTGGGTAGGCGTGGAGAAGAGATTGATTGGTACTCCTTGGTGATTCTGGTTCTCGGTAGCTCATGGCCCACACGATGTCTATGAGGGAAGGGACATAAGGTAGAAGGCTACGAGGTAAATGAAGGTATAATTTTCTTCCTTGGCTCCTTTTGTTCCATCATTTTATGTGTGGCATGTGAGTTAATTAATTATTATTGTTTTGATTATTTGTTAATCATGTTTAATAATTAATTGATTGGACCCTGATAATAAACACAAAAACCAACGATCCACTCGTCGTCTTTTCCGCGGTCAAACGGTTAGGCAAATTACATGACTCGATCTTTGAGATTGGCCAAATTGTAATTTGAATCATTCGATACGATGACGAGATGGTTGTTGGGAGACGGGTCTCCATTCGGATTAATTTTTAATTTGTAGACATGGAGAGGTCCTCAAGGACGACCAAGTATTCGCTTAGGAAACCCGCCAAGCCATACCCAACACCTTGAGCCTATCCGAGGTGACCCATACTTCCAACCGTGCCTGGGCCAGATCCTCCTCAAAGTCAGACAAGCGATCAACCGCCATCATGAGGTCGGACTCCTTCTGGGTGAGATGGCGCGCTTGGTCTTTGACACGTTCATTCAATCTCCCAACCGAGACCTCCAGAAGGCGGTTATCCCCCGACAACTTCTTCTCTTGCACTTGGGGTTGTTCCCGCTTTGAGTCACCCGGAGTAGGTCGTTGGTGATGGCCACAACCTTCTCGAATGCCAAACATTCCCAGTGCCTAGAACTCTATAGGGAAGACTCCCTGGCCAGCAGGGTGTCCACCTGATGCTCCACGTTCGCTCGGAGAGCTCTGCTGACCCCCGCTTGCATAAGTCCCGCTTTGTACTCGTGGTCAGCTGCAACAGAGGGACTCACGGAGGGTAGTGAGAGGCCCTGCAGAGACTCACACGGCTTACCCTCCTAGAGATCTCGAGGTGCCAACCCGACTCCCTGAAGGCGATGAACCTCTGCGTGGGGGAAGTAGCTGGACAGTGGGAGCTCTAGGTGGCAATGTAGAAGTGCCTAAGTCGCCCTCCTCAGAGCTGGAAGTCCCCTCGGATGAGAGGCCCTCGGTAGGGACCTCCTTCAACTGCACCGGGGGGAAAGATTGCATGGAAGCCTCCGACGCCGCCTCTAGCCTTTTGCGAAGGCGGTCAAGCTGCATTTTATATTGGGTGGGCAATGCTTGCTTACCCTTCGTGACCTCGGTAGGGTCGATCGAAGAAGAGCCGGAGGGCCGACCACCTGCCTCTGGAGTGGCAGTCGATGGAAAAGGTGGAGATAGAGGAATAGTTTCCTCACCCTCGGAAGGTGGAACGCCCTCCTCAGGAATAGATGGAAGTGTGCTGGGGCCACTGGAGCGCAGCCTTTTCCACCTGAGGCCTAAGCCTTCCAGAACCTTCCTCTTTTGCCGACTAGAGAATTGGGATGTTGAGGGGGCAGCGGGGGGCAACGACTCCTCTGTGACCCCCTCCGGATGGACAACAGCCGGAGGTGGGTCATCCATCGAAGGGATGCCCATCTCCAGGTCAACCAACGGACATGAAGTCCCCTGGTCAGCAAACGGCAGAGGCGCAGCAGGAGCCTCTACCCGTTCTGGCATGGCATACCCACTGGACGATTCAGCAGTCCCCTCCGAGGACTCGGTTGAAGCAGAGGGCGCACTAGGAGCGGTTGGGGGAGGATCCAAAGCCTCCTTTTTGGCTTCATCCCACTTGATCAGTCGGTGCATCGACCTCGAAAACATGATTTCCTCTGCAAATAATCAGGCAAGAGAATATCAGTTAGAACTAACAGGCATTGATGGACAAGATGAACTTACCGAGGTTGGGGCTAATCCGAGTCACTTTATGGCTAAGGCTTGCTCGGTACATGAGCTCCTCACTCTGCACCAGTCCTGGGCCACTGAACTCCATGCCAAAGAGTATGTTCCTGGCGCGCTGGTAGGTTGGACTCTAGTAAAAATTCCCCAGTGAGGGAGGAGTCGGCAGATCCTCCGTCCATCGGAGAGGACTGAAAGGCTGTGCAGGCAGTCAGATGAAGAAAAACTTCTCCTTCCACCCCTTGTGCAAGGAAGGGAACCCTCCAATTATCAAATTCATTTTTAGTCTCTAAGATAAACTCATAGTGCATATGATCCAATAGGTTCTCAGTTATATTAGTCGTCATTAATTAATCATTAATTATAGATTGATCATAAGTGGTACCTAGTAGTACCCACTTTGTTCCTTTTAGCAACTGTTGATTCTAGATCTTTTTCTAAAACATATCGGCAGCTACAATGAGTCCTACCTTGTTCCTTATACCTAGTTTGTTCAGGACATTGTATATGTGATAGTCCCCACTAGGTTGATTACGTCACACCTAGTCCAAGTAATACTTCCTCGTCCTGTGGATTCAAATTACTCAAATATGTGTCCAAGAGTCTCATACTCTTAATATGTGATGCTTCAGCCAAAGACATCGAGTAACAATTATAACTAGTGACCATAGGGTATATGTCTCCTCGCAAGGAGTAGCTAATCCTCTGTGGGATATCCAAATACCTTCGAACACTTCAACTTATACCCAATCATCCTGGGTCTACACCTCCATGGAGATGTTTGCTTAAGATGCTAAAGTATAAATCTCCATGACTAAGATAACTTAAATACCTCAAGTCAAAAGAAACTCATATTTAAGTTGCAATGAGATCTTCATTGGCATATCCATATATGTAAAGAATCATATGAAGTCTCATGACAAGTCATTCTAATAAACTAATGATCATAACTAGCATCCACATTTAACACTCAACATCCCAATATCTTTAGCCGGTGAGGAATAACTGCTTGGTTAGACCAAAGAGTATAACTGTTAAAGTCTGAAATTTTAGGGTGCCTCTTTGCAAATTAGGGACCTAGTTGGAATTAACCAAACTAGGAGGGGTTTTTTGCAAAAAGCCAAAACATTAAAGAACTCTAAAATCTTCTCTCGAAAGGCATTTCTCGCCGTTTCTTCTCCCCGATTCCTCTTTGCCCCAACGCCGACGCAATAGCGAGCCAGTGCCTGCCGAGCCCTACTTCTTCTTCCTCCTTCAGCCCTTCTTCCTCGCATGGGCGTCTTCTCGCGATTTTGAAGTCGTCGGCTTCCCTTCTTCCTCGCGTGGAACCCTAACCACCGCCACACCCTCTCTTCATCTCCTTCTCCTTCCTCTTCTCCTCACGCGAACAAGCCGGCAACCGCCTTCCCTCGCGCGAGACCCTAGCCGATGCCGCTGCAGTGAGTCAAGGAAGTGTCGCCTTGTTTTGCTTTCCGTCCTTAGTTTATCTCTCCGGTCAAAATCAAGGTAAGGGTTGTGGGTTGTTTGGTTGTCAGGATATTACTAGGTGTGAATTTGAGGACAAAAGGTAGCAATGTGAGTTGATAATGTTACTGTTTAAAATTAAAGTTCTCTTGTGTTCTGTTGTTATGAGTTGATAAGGTATCCTTGATTAATTGTTATGCTAACTAGTGAGGCGAGGTGTTGAGTCCAAGAGGACATTGTTGCTGTGCTTGTTGCATAGGACGAGTGCAGTGGTCCAAGTGCTATGGTGTTCTGTTGCAGAAATTGTCGGAGTTGGTTGTTGTTGGATTTTTAGTTAATTAATGAGTTGATAAAGTAATTAGTAAATTGATTAATTGTTAGGTGGGTGATGGTTGACTAATCTAGTATACTGTTAAAGATGTTGTTGCCATGTGCTATCCTTGATCTTGGAAGTTGATCATATCATGGATGAGATTTAGTTTTTGCTCTTTTTGATGGGGATGACTTTGGCATTCTTGCCGTGAGCTATCACTAGTTTAGGAATTAGTTAGGTCATGGATTGGGTTCTGGGAATGGTTTGGTGGTGTGTGGTCTATGTATCGCTACTTGGTTAGGATTTTGGAACTTATTATGTATACTCGAAATCTTGTATTTTTTAAATTTGAGGATTTGGAGTTAGTGTTCATGGTATAGGAATTCCCTGTTGGTTACGAATTAATTAAATAGGACAATTAGAATGAATCTAATTATGTGTTTTATTTAGTGTAATTAGCTAATCATTATTTGAGAAAATAGCTAAATTTATGTCCTTAGTACAGGACCTTGAGTGGGACTCATACGGTTGATCGTGAAGAGGTTATTTTGGACACGTTCTACAAATAAAGGCGGGTATTTCTCCGTTGTACTCGTGTAGTTAGTTTATCTTAATGCATGACTTATTATGACATTATAGGTCTGCTTGACCTTGTTCTTTGTCGTTGAAATTCTATTATGTAAAGTACCCCTTGTACGCGAGTACGTGGAGGTTCATTAAACACAACTAGGTTTATTTGACATAGTAATTTAGTTGCATGTTTGTTGGTTTCTGGTTGGTTCTCAGTTGGTTTCTGATAATTGTTGTTTCTACCGGCGCATCATTGTTTTCTTGTTGTTTGTGCATCTTGTATCATGCACCATATCACCCTCGCCATTATTTTAGCGGGATATTAGAGCTGTTGATAGCTCCCCTATTATTCCGGGGTTTGGAGCAGTTGGCTCCCCAATATTAGAGCTGTTGATAGCTCTCCCTTTATTTCGGGATTTGGAGCAGTTGGCTCCCCAACATTAGAGCTGTTGATAGCTCCTCCTTTATTTTGGGATTTGGAGTAGTTGGCTCCCCAACATTTATATGAGCTATGTTTGCTGCATTTGGTTGACATGCATGTATGTTTTGATATTTTGATATCATGGTTTGTACATGCTTAGTTGTCGTTTTGTTTTATGCCATGTTGTTTTATATGTTATACATGTGGGTATTTCTTATATTCCTTATGGACTGTACCCTGTTGTTTCTCTACTTAGTTTGTCTTTTATTATGTCATGCTATCGTTTATTCTTATACCCGCAGAGTCTGCCCGGACTCACCACCCCTATTTTCTATTTTTGTTTCAGATAGCAGGTAATTGTATTTCTTGGAGCTAGGAGAGGATCCAGTTGCCAATCCCAAGTGTTGAGTTTGTTTCCGTATTTAGTTTTACTATCGTAGTACTTATTTTTGAAATTTCGTTGTTTTTGCATTTTCTTCATAGACTGGATATGTTTTTATTGGTCTGATATTCTCGTATTGGAGATATCTTTCTTTTGGATTTACTTTGGAGTTTTCTTTTTGTTTATGATGACTGAGCCATCAAATTATTATAAATTGTGTGGTTGTGTTTATTTTTCTTATTGTTGTGAAGCTAGCCGTATGTGGCTAAGCTATATTGAGGAGATGATGTAGTATATGTCCCAACTTATCCACCGTAAAGGGGAGATGCTGCCCAATTTTCGAGTAAGCATGTGCCTCTGGGGGCGTGACAATAACTCATGCTAGTCTCACAGAATTGATGATGTCTGAATACATCAATTCGTCGACTAGGAAAGATTTTAATATATTCATATTTTACTATACTATTTATCTTCTCCATTTTTGACATCGCTGGAGATTAACTTGAGCATCAAAGTGAAAGATCGGGGCAACCCGATCTCCATTTTAATCCCTCCCTCGCTCTTTTACTATTCATAAGCTTTTCCACCGATGGGACAACTCACCCTCTTTCGATCCTTGATCGTTATGGCCCGCGATCCTTGATCGCTTTCGATGGGCAATCTAATATAGTTATTTTGAGGAAGCAGAATCGTACAAATGAAGTGTATAGTAACAAGCTACTCGCAATTTTAAATGAATACAATACATTAAATATACCAACAAGTTACTAACACTTTTAAGTGCATAGTTGTTGGATAGCTTTCCGATGTCGTAGTAGTAAAGTTTTCAAGAGTAGAAGTAGGAATAGGATGAAGCAATGATTTAATTGATGCTCGACTCGAACCCTGAGACCTTTTTATATAGGCACCATTCGATCGACTGAAAAATCATTTCATCGATTGAACCTTTCCATCGACAAAACCATATATCTATTGACTAAACTCTACGCCCTTCCTTGTTTGCTCTAAACCGATCCTCCCGATCATGCAAATCACACAGTTTAGTTAACTGATCCAAGTTATCCATCAACGAAACTATAAGAATTCCTTTACTATGCAATTCGATCTGATCAGTTGTCATTACCTTTTATAAATCGGTCGACTGATCCCACTGATCATTTGACGGAATAAGTTGTATACCAAACTTGTTAAACTTTGATATGATCTGTGCCACACTAACAGGATCGACCAATAGAAACCATAGTTCAGTCAACTGAACTTTCGGTAAACTCCAAACTTTGTTTATCTACAAGACAAAGTTAGCACGACAGAATAATAATAGTTGTCTTACAAAACAAAGTTAGGTAATAAATGAAATAGATGCATAAGTATGACAGTTAGTATTGTCTTGATCTCATGTTCGAAACCTCCATTAGTTTCTTTAGTTGGATCAATGCCTAAGGTTTGTCCCGACTAGGACACAACCTCACAACTCTACTCTAAGAGTTTACCTTAACTTACCCACCAAACATCTGGTCTTCCAGACCTATTTGGACTTTCTCCGATCTTGTTTAGTGTTTGATCAACCTAATCAACTAAGACTTTCCTATAACACTACGTTGGCACAATAGATATAAAATGGTAAAGTAAAGCAGTGTTAGCAACTTCTGTTAGGCTTGAAGGAATTTAGATATCTCCACAATTGTATGATATTATCCACTTTGGGTCTAGGCCTTCATAGTTTTGCTCTTAGACTCTGCTCAAAAGAACTCATACCAATAGAAATATCTTTCCCTTATAAGCTCAGGATTTTTCCCATGTGATTCAATATGGGACTATATTTGCAACCTTGCAACCCCAACAATCCCCCTTGTAACCCCAACAATCCCCCTTGTAAATGAAGGACCATAAGGCCCCTCAAATGGATAGTTTATCCATTTGATATTTGATCCTCGACCCACCATGTCTTCCTACCCCTTGATCCAACCGACTTACTAGGTTTTCCTGTCCTCAGTCCACCCGACCTACTAGGACTTCCCTGCTTAGCTACAACTAGGACTTCCTACCTGGTGCTTCGTCCTCTTGATCTGGACATGGGAGCCCCCACTTCCTTTGTACGAGGTCAATATTCCTCTCACATGGCTCGATTAGACCATAACTTTTGTGCATAGTCGAGGGAGGAGAAGTCGTGGAAGAAGACTACTCAAGGAGAAAGTCGAAAGTTTGGGTTTGGGTGAGCTCAATCTCGGACGATCAAAAATCACCCAAAAGAGGTACGAGGCTGGTCAACACGGACACTCGAAGTTCAAGCTCCCGTATCAACACGGGCGCTCGGAGTCTACGCACCTGTAGTTGATATAGGCACTCGCGATCCAAAAATTATCTAGAACATAACCATTTCTATAGCCGTTATGACGCAGATAAGTGTTTGACCCAACTTAGGTGACCCCATTGCATACAAGCGCTCGGGAGTGCCTCGTCAACAATGGATAAAGTTTGTTCAGGAGCTATAAATAACCGCCTAGAGCTAGGATTGTAACACAACAATTGTATTCATCTTTCCAAATCTTTCTATGAGCTTTCAAGAGTCTGTAAGAAGCTTCTCTATCTACACCAAAGGAGATATTTTATAGTAGAGCTTTTCAACTACCTTGGATTAGCAACCACTCCGGTTGCAACTAAGTAATATTATCTTATGCTTTTAATTGCTTAACTAATCATTTATCCTTGTTGAGAAAAATAAAAGATCCAAGTTTAAATTTGTAGGGCTATTCACCCCCTCTAGCTGACCTATATGAGACCAACAAGTGGTATCAGAGCCCAACCACTTCAGGATGACTAATCACCACCTAAATCAAGAAGACAATGGTCAGACCAAGCATCTATCCAAAGTTAGAGGGAGAGTTCGTGATATAGAAATGTCAAATGGAGGTATTTTTTAAAACGAATTTTGAATTATTACTTATCATGAAAAATATTTTTATAGTTCCCGAAGACAAGGAAGAGCACCTTTGGTTGAAGAAGGAGCAAGCTGACTTCGTAGTCAATAGAAAAGCAGGGTTCTATTGGCTAACCATGCTACCAGCTCAAGAAGTCAATCGAATCGACGCATATGCATCAGCAAAAGAACTCTGGGAGAAGTTTCTGGAATTGCGTGAAGAGACCTCGGAAGCTATGTTAGCATGAAGAGATCTACTTTGAAATGAGCTAACCAATCTCCAGACGAAAGAAGGAGAAACAATGGCTAAACTACACGCGAAGATCAAGTATCTATCACTAGACTCATGAATCTTGGAGAAAAGATAACAAACTGAGATTCGTTAAGGTATGTTGAGAACGCTTTCCCTAGAACACCAGAATGAATGCCATTAGTCGACTCCTACTATATTTCCAAAGACCTCAAGCTAAGTACACTGGAAAATTTATTTTCTACTTTTGAACTTCACGAATCTAGATGTGCAAGGTCAAAAAGAGAAAAGATGGACAACATTGTCGTAACGACAAAGGAGATTGAACAAGATATAGAGTCTTCAGCAGATGAAGAAGAAACAACATACATGGTAAACAAGTTAACTAAATTCTTTAAATCTCATAAGTTTAATAAGATACAGGCTAAGAAGAGAAAAAGGAAAGTCAAATACTTCAATTGCTAAGAAGAAGGACATATAAAAGATAACTGCCTAAAACTGACTAAAGAAAAAGACAAAGACCAAGACGATCGAAGCACAAGAACCTAAAACCTACATGGGATGAATCATCATCGAAGTCCAAGATAGAGGCATACACTGGAATATCACTAATAGCTAATCACCAGGAATCAGACGATGAAGTAACCTCAGAAGAAAGTATTAATGAAGTGGGAGCTACGTCAGAAAATAAGCAGCAATAAAGGAGGAGCATCCACCGTCGAACACGATATGGTAAGTGAGATATGTCTCTTCCCTCCCAATCAGCTGTATTCTAGTATAAAAGCCATGACTAGATCATTCTACAAACTTAGATTTAAATATGTAAATCTAAAAAGAAAATTATCCACTATATGCCCATTAGAGCTATATGATAAATTAAAAATAGAAAATAAAAAATTAAAGACACAAATAGAAAAATTAAAAAAATGATTATGCAGGTAGAAATTTAAATTTTTCTCAAAAATCAAAAGTTAAATATTTTAGAGGGCTTAATTGGTATTTGAGGAATCATAGGGGCCAAATTATAAAAATGATTACCTATACTGTTCTCTTCTAGTAACGGCAATTATGACTATTAAGGTCTTAATTACCATGCGTTGCAAACAATAATTACCTAATGACTTTCTTGTTCTAGAAGGAGGAGCAGGTACTTGAAGCTTGACTTTCTTATCCCTACGCTGATCTTTGGGCTCCACTCTCCCGAGTTAGTCTCAAAGTCTTATCTTCCAAGCTGACCTCGGGGTCTTCTTCCATTTTCTCGAGATAGTCTCACGAACCCGATTCCCGGTCTGACCTCGGGGGCATTCTTCAGTTCTCCCGAGATAGACTCGGGAGCCCGATTCCTGGTCTGACCTCGGGGCACTAGTTCTGTGGGCCCTGCCATGTAGCTTTCCCGTGCACGTGTCACCCCTGGTTGCTCATCCCTATCACAAGTCTTCCCCTTCAAGTCTAATCGAAGAAAGTGTAGTTGAATGATTAGGTTGGTGGCATGATGAGGGGAAGCACAATATTTGTTGGGCCCATATTACCATTCCTTCTTTCTTAACGACTTGTCGGATCCTAGGAATTGAAACATTCGTCACTTGGCCCAAGACGATCCTTTGAGTTAATCCAAGAGTCATTGCAAGTTCCAAGGCCCGGTAATGATAGCTGTCCATCACTCATTAAGAGAGCATGGGGTATCTTAATGGCGAGAGAGGGTTCTAGCGAATAGAATACTGTCATGTGGCAGGGTCTTTTCTACGTGATTTCCCTCTTATACGCCTAGTAGGGTCATACCAACCGATGACTATCATGAACCGTGATGCCTCGAGATATGCAGTTCTCACCATTCACGCGTCATGCATCTATTCCTTCGCATGAGAGTTGCTCCTTCTCTATAAAAAGGGAAGGCAAAAGAGGTCTTCCGCCTTCTTGCACCGCCAACTATCAGAGCTTGCGCCTCCCATCTCTACCTACTAGAGTTTTCTTTCGCTAGAGCTTCTTCTTCACATGTAAGTCCCCGTTCGCCTCCATCTTCCTCTCTTCTTCATTCCCATGGGCAAGGAGGGAAAGGGAAAGGGAAAGAAAGGTCAGGATAGGAAAGAGAGTTCGATGCCAAAAGGAATGACAGCTACTACTATAGTTCTAATTCCCAAAGTAGACAATGCACAGCAGTGGAGAGATTTTAGACCTATTAGTTTGTGTAATGTTTCCAACAAGATCGTTTCTAAGTTAATCTCTACTAGACTCCGACAAATTATGGACAAAATTATATCGCCGTAGTAGAGTGGGTTTGTGCCAGGTAGATTGATCTCGGACAATATCCTGTTAGCCCAAGAACTTAATCACAAGTTGAACTATCACATTAGGGGTGGCAACCTAATCTTGAAGCTAGATATGGACAAAGCTTTTGATAGAGTTCAATGGAGTTTTCTTTTTAGAATCACGGAAGCATTTGGATTTTAGAACCAGTTATTGGCCTCATCAAACGTTGTATTGCTGAGAGCTGGTTTTCAGCTCGTATTAATGGACACTTGGCTAGATTCTTCCATTCATAGTGAGGTCTGAGGCAGGGTGATCCTATCTCACCCCTACTATTTGTCATCGCTGCTGAATTCTTGTCTAGAGGGTTGGATGAATTGTTTAACAAATTCCCACAACTATATTTTATCTCAGGATGTGAAGCTAGAATATCTCACTTGACATATGCTGATGATATAATGATCTTAATGAATAGGTCCATCAATAATGTAGAAAGAGTCAAGGAATTTCTGGATATGTATGAGATCTGTTCGGGAAAATCGATTAATGCTGGTAAGAGTCTATTTTTCCCTGCCAAAGGTATTATCAGCACTCGAAGGAGCCTAATTGCTTCTACTACTGACTTTTTGGAGGGTCACCCTCCTATCATGGATTTAGGGGTTCCAATCGCTGCTAGAAACAAGAAATCAAGCTATTTCCAGCCTCTAGTGGAGAAAGTTAGGAAGAAGCTTCTCGGGTGGAATATTAAGAGGCTAATGCACGGTGGACGCCTGGTACTCATACAAAGTGTGCTAGATTCACTCCACTTTTATACTTTGCAAGTTCTCCTTCCGCCACTATCAGTGCTGCACCAAATAGAAATGTTGTTTGCAAATTTCTTCTGGAGAACAACAAACTCGAATAACAAGGCTCATTGGGTTGCTTGGGCTGAAATTTGCAAACTCAAACTAGAAGGGGGTTTGGGTGTGAGGAGGTTATCGAATGTAGCTATAGCTACTGCCATGAAACTCTGGTTCAGATTCAGAGAACAAAAAAACCCCATGGGCACTATTTATGACCAAAATGTATTGTGGAACAAGATCACCAAATATAGCCTCAGCCAATTGGAAGTGCTCTTCGTGTTGGCGTCGATTGATTAAAATTCGTTGCTTACCAGAGAGAAATATTGGTTGGATCATTGGCAATGGGGAACTCAAGTTTTGGTATGATACTTGGTTGTATCTAGGCCCGTTGTACCACTCATGTGTGGTGACTAGAAAACCAGACATTAAGGTTGCAGAATTTGTGAACAACCAAGGATGGGATGTTAATAAACTACAGAGGGCAGTGCCGACTAGAATTGTGGAGGAGATATTGGACGTTGTAGTGACCACTTTGGTGGAGGGATTACCTCATATGGAGCATTATTCGGATACCCCAGATAGCATGGTTTGGAAGCCAACATGGAATGACAAATTCTCCTTAAAATTTGCCTGGCATTGCATAAAAAATATGCAACAATCAGCTGAAATTTGAGCTGCTTGCTGGAGTAAATTACTCTCTCTAAATATATCTATTTTCATATGGTGTTTCTTGCGGAGGCGTATATACCAGTAGACGCTGTACTACAGTGAAGGGGAGTGCACCTAGCTTCATGTAACGCCCGTCTTTTTTTTTCCCAGACCTTACGGTGTGGTGAAAGACGGCGTTATGCTAACATACATATAGGCATATGAACATCGTAATACAGCGGAATAATTTAAAACTTTATACCTACATGCAACTAACACTTGAATCATGTATACATGCCTTAACTATCATTCCTAAACATGGTGACATGGTAACTTAGCATATTAACATCATACGTAGCATCATGATATAAAAATCACATAAGCCATCCATAAGCATCATAAGTAGCAAGTGTATTAAACCATCATAAGTATAGCATGAGACTTAAGAGGACAATGCAAAATATAGAACATGTGACAAAGTATAAATATTAAAAGCTTTTCTTTTTCTTCTGCCATGTCACTGCCACACACACACTCTTGCCCCTCCTGCTGCTTCCTTTAACATCCTCTTGCTTGATCTGCGGTATAAGGAAGTAAAACTATAAGCACATAGGCTTAGTAAGACTCTTTTCCTACTCACTAAAACCATACATCGCGTACATAAAACATATAACATGCTTAACATATAGAAGTTCTTGATACAAAACATAGATATATAAAATACTTAACATAGCATGGTTTTTGACTTAAACATAACATGGCATGGTTCTTGACATAAATATAAACATAACATGGCATGGTTCTTGACATAAACATAAACATAATGTAGCATGGTTCTTGACATAAACATAAACATATGAAATACTTAACATGACATGAAACAAAAACATATGAAATAGTTAACATGGCATGAAACATAAACATATGAAATACTTAACATGGAGTAGATGCATAACATGAATGGATGCATGAGTCAAATGCATATAACATAAGGATGCTTATTTGAAAATCATACTTATAAATATTTAAACATAATCATAACATTATTGGGGGTCCCCGGCTTGTACCACATACATACATCATATGCGCGCATCCCTAAGTAAATACGAGGTAGCTAGTCTCGACTTACTAGGGTAGGAACAGCTACGGTAGTTCCAAAAACCGAGGCGTTCTTAAGGTGCCCATCCCTGTTGGACAGCTACGGTAGTCCCAGAACCGTGGACATCTACGGTAGTCCAGAGCCGAGGCGTTCTTAAGGTGCCCATCCCTTGGACCCTTACTTCGGTCCGGTACAAGCTCATTCATAAAGTAAAATAACTTCACATGCTTCATCATTCATAGAACATACATAGCATACTTAAAGATATGACCATAATCTTGTTACATGAAGCATGACATAAAGCATACTTGGCATTTCATCATTCATACTTAATTCATAACATCATTATGCCCTAAAGGCATAAACATTATCTTCATTCTTCATCTCCATTCATAAGACATGACATACATACATAATTATGCCTTAAGGCATAAACATCATCTTAGTTCATAAAGCTTGCATGATCATGGTACATAAGGTAAGCATGCATTTCATACACAGTACATGTCACTTAGCATACATAATCATAGTATCTATCATAAGTGTGCATGGGTAGGATTCATATGAACATGATACATACTACCTAGGTTCATGACATTCAACATAGAACATGCATAAGTCTACTTAACTATATATCTATCATAGACATTTAACTTAAAATATGCATCATTTTACACAAACATGAGACCTTCTTCATAACACATGTGTTCATGGCTTAGAACTTAAAACATTCATGAATGAAACCTACTAAACATGGTATCTAACATAAACATACAAAATCATGAAGCATAGCACTTAAGGTTAGGATTTTTAGGTAACATAAAATTCATACCACATGCTTGAACTTATATATATACATCATAATAAGCCATAAACAAGTATTCTTGGAACCCTAACTCAACCTAAACCCTAATTGGGGTGCTTGGCCGAAAGTTGGAAGAAGAGGAATCCTAACACATGAAATACCATAAGTGAAGAAAAACTCATACAATACATACTATGTCATAAGAAGCCATTAGAACCAATGATTAGGGCTAACCCTAAGTTTTAGCCCTACCCATTGACCTTGGCTGAAACCCTATAGGGTCCCAAGTACATGAAAAAATTCATACAATTCCCAATTTATATCTCATACTTTACATACAACACCATAGGAAACCATTAGGACCTTTGCTTGGAGTTAGCCCTAACTCCTTGCCCTATAACCTAACTTGGCCGAAACTTACAAAGGTCTTAAGGCATGTAAAAATTCACATAAATCACCATTAACATCCCTTGCATCATGAGAAAACATAAGAAATATTATTAGAGAGTTAGATCCAATCCTAACCATGAAACCTTGTTGGTGGCCGAAACTTGCATAGGGCTTTAGGGTGCTACAAAATTTCTCCAAGTCATAATTTATCCTTTATTTATCATAAGAAAACATTAAGGAGCATGAGTGAGGGTTTACATCATCCCCAAACCTAAATACAAGGCTTGGCCGAAACCCTAGAACCCAAATCTCATGATTTCTCAACTTAAATCCTAAACACAAACTTAAATCATGATAGACATCAAGGAAAACAATTATACCACAGGTGAGGGAGTCTTACCCTTGTTATCTTGGTTTTAGACCTTAAATGGGCAAGAGGATGAAGACTTTCTTGACCTTAGATCACCCCTAGTCCTTGTAGTCTTGTAGGAAGCCCTTGGATCTTGAAGAAGAAGTCTTCTTGTGAAGCTTCTCCAAGGAGAACACCCCTTGAGGGTTTCGGCTAGAAGGAGGAAGGAGAGGGAGAGAAAGAGCTTTGGTGGAAGAAGAAAATAAGTAACTTAAGTGCTAAGTTGTCTCTTCCCTTCCTCTCTCTTTTATACTAAATGAAGGGGGAAAGTGATGGGACATGGTGCCTCTTCTCATGGTGACCCTTCACTTCCTTAAGCCTTAACCAAAAATCCTCTTCATCCTCTAATAGCACTCCCTTGCTAGGTGAATTGGTTAGTACATGCATGGTGATACACTAGGTCCAAGGTTCAATCCTTGGTGCATGCATTTCTTTTTATTATTTTTTATAATTATTTTTGCCAAGGCCCATATAAGAGCCCACTAAGGTTTATGTTAATATTTCTAATTGAAATCCATTTTCATTCATGATAGAATTTTTCCTAAGGTCCCCTAATAGCCATGATATTAGAAGGGCCCATGTAAGGCTCATACTACTTCCTAATCTATATCGAAAATCATGGATAATCATGCTAAGGTTCATACTAGTGTCCCTATGTTCCTCGAGAATTTATCTAGGCATGATCAATATTTTAAAAAAAATATTGAGTAAATTTTTATGGGTCGTTACACTTCAAAATGCCAGTGTTGCACATCTAAGGAGTCTTGGGATCATCTTGTTTTCACCAAATCTATTACTAAAGAGGTTTGGGGCCATTTTGCACAGTTGTTTGAAGTGGGCAGGTTCCTAACATTCGAAAGTTGGCGGATGGCCTTGTCCTGGTCATGTGATGGACATATTAAGGATTTCTTGATCGTTTGGATTCTATGGAGTGCTAGAAATGATGCCAAGCATCAAGGATTAAAACCAACAGGGAGGAAAATCATTTGGAGCATTACTCAGTATCTCCACCTTGGCGTGGATGCAGGCTTGATCAAGCAGAGGCATTGGAAAATGTGTGATAATGCAGCGCAAGCTATGGGATTCCGCATAGATAATAAAGTCACAAACACCATTACGACGGTGCACTGGAGAAAACCGAGCAATGGAGTTTTTAAGCTAAACACGAATGGATGTTCAAAAGGAAATCCAGATGTTCAAAAGGAAATCTAGGGCCCTCCTCATATGGTGTTATTATCTGGAATCATGATGGTAATATTATTCTGGCAAAGACTGGAACAATTGGTATGTAATCGAATATTAGGGCAAAATTGATGGCTATCCTAAAAGGATTGGAGTTGTGTGTGGACAATCTCTACTTCCCTACTTGGCTTGAGACTGACTCACTAGTAGCCTTGAGGATTCTTCACTCTTCTTCCCTCCCTTGGGAGCTTCGTAATCTGATCCTTAAAATCAAAAGTATAACACGAAAATACCAAGTTAGGTTTACACATGTGTACAGAGAAGCTAATGCAGTGGCGGATCAACTCGCAAACCAAGCTTTTAAGTTTCCCATGGATAGAGTTTTGACCAATACAGAGATAGATAAAGTTCTGTTTGGTATATGCAAACTTGATAGAATTAGTTGTTAGTGCAAGTTGCATCAATGATGTTCTCCTCTAAGTGTTTTAATGTTTGACAATTTACTTAAGTCAGTGACACATTGAACAGACAAAGAGGAATTAAGAGAGGAGTAACCAAAGTGGAAGGAAGTCCTAGTAAACCTAGACAATAAGTCCTGGTTCAGGGAATTGGGCACTAAGTCCTGATCGAGGATTGGGCACTAAGTCCTGGCAAAGGGCTGGGCACCGAAGACCTGCTCGGAAGGTGGGCACTAAGTCCTGGTCAGGGACTGGGCAAGAAGACCTGGCCGAGGGTTGGGCACCGAAGACCTGGTTCGGGGAATTGGGCACGAAGACCTTGTCGAGGGTTGGGCACCTAAGTCCTGGACCTAGGGTTTGGGCATGGAGTCTTGGTCCGAGGGGCTGAGCAACTTAGCTGAGCGATGACTAAGGACAGAAGTAGAGACGGGTCGGGGTTCGGGCGTCTCGAGGTCTGGAGTAATCGGAGGCTAAGCAAAAGTCCACCCGAAGGACTGGGTGGCAACTGGCTCCTGAAAGGAGTAGGTGGAAGGCGCGTTCTCGGGGGTGAGAACCTGCGTCGGTTCGACCTAGGGTTTCGTGGAAATCCGAAGTCAGAACCAAGTCCTTAAGGTTAAGAATGTGTGTATATTTGCTTTGTATATGTGTATCTTACAGGTACCAAGATTGGAAGACAAAGCAGACAAAATAGGGCTAGAGGCTTTGAAGATGGGCGCCCCCATCAGTGGGGGCGTCCCCATGCATCCAGGGCGCCCCCATTGATGGGGGCGCCCAAGCCAAAGGTGAAAAATGTAGGTTAAGTGAAGCAGGCAGAATCGGCTTCAAGCAGGGCGCCCGGGAGGTCCGGGGTGCCCGGGTTCAAAGCTGTACTTGCTGTTTCGAGTTTGAAACATAGATAAGCCTTCATGAGGGCGCCCCGGGGCGCCCGGGAGGTCCGGGGCGCCCTGGTCAAAGGTTTTATCAACTGCGACGAGGTCGACGCGGGGATAAGGTTTGACCGAGTTTTTAGGGGCGCCCCCAAGAGTGCTATAAAAGGGGCTTCGACCCCTCTGCTTCAGACACAACTGCTAAGTGTCATTCTGATCACTCTGACCGACGACAATGCGCTAAAGACGAGGCTCTACGACCGGGAGGCTCCAGGAGGAAGTGCGCGGCACTTCGGAGGTCCAGATCGGCCGAGTTTTAGATCTTGTTTGTTCGGTTTGATTTTATTGTTCCGCATTCAATTTATTTATCTTTTCATTGTAATCTTGCACTATAAGTCGGGTTTCTCCGCCTCCGGAAAGTCCGGGAGGGAGACCAATAGTGGACGGGCATTCCCGTGCATAGGCCTTGGATGTACTGACCCTGGGGGGTCAGGAACCAAGTAAAAATCCCGCGTGCAATCTGTGTTGGTTGTTGTTTTCTTTGTTCTGTTTATTTTCCGCTGCACTAACGCTCTGAGTCTAGAACAAAGATTCGAAAGTCTACGATTTTCTTACAAAGGTTTTCACGGTCGATATTCACCCCCCCCTCTATCGACAGCACCGGTCCTACAATTGGTATCAGAGCTAGGTCGCTCTTCACCGGACTAACCGCCGACGGAGCAACGACGCCAGGAGTTGAGGGGGAGCCCAGGGGTGAATCAGGTATATTTTAGTTAAAATGTCTATTTTTAAATTTCATATTACATGTTTTAAGTGCAGAGAGAGAGGGCACTACAAAAATCAGTGCCCTACTCGTGAGACTCGATCTACACCACCGGCGGCAAAGGAGACACCAGCACCAGGAGTCTGGAAAAACAAGGATCATGTCCAATGCTTCAAGTGCGGAAAATACAGACACTACAAGAACAAATGTCTGACAAAGATACGTAAAATTTACATTCCAAAAAGTTTCAAAATTCCTACACTGTCTTTAGATAATTTAGTTAATTTTTCTGATAAATTAAATTTACTGCATAGTAAAATTAATATTTTGCATGACAAATTAGAGAATGCAGATATGACTAAAATATCAGAAATTAATTATTTAATTCAGAACATTAATTTAGTAATTTCTGAAATAAATTATCATAACTCTAAATCTGATAATGTTAATCCTAATAATTTTATTTCTGATAATATTAAACTTAATTCTGATTCTGATAACTTTAATTCTAATAATGTTAATTCTGATAATTCTAATTCAGATAAATTTAATCCTAAGGATAAATCTGAATTCAAAAATCCTAGGGATAAATCAGAATTCAAAAATCCAAAGGATAATTCTAAATTTGAAAATCCTTTAGATAATTATGAATTCAAATTTGAATACACTTTGTATAAACCTGAACGCAAATTTGAAAATCCTTTAGTTAGTTATGAATTTAAATTTGAAAATTCTGAGGATAATAAGGATAATTCTGTGGAAAATTCTGAGGATAATAAGGATAATTTTGAAAAAAATTCTGAGGATAATAAGGATAATTATAAGAATAATTCTGAGGATCATAAGGATAATTCTGAAGATAGTGGAGATGATATCTCTTTAGATATTAATTTAATTATTCCCTTAGATAATCCTAGAAAATTAACTACTGGCCCACTTTACTCCACCTACTTTGAGGATATTGAAAGATCTAATCTTGAGGAGGAGATAGAATTGTCTAAGATAAAGGCCATAGTTAATAAAAATCAGAAAGATTCAAATAAATCAGAATTACTAGAAAAACTTGAAAAGAAAAATAAGGATGAGTCAAAAATTTTCGAAATAATGAAAATGCTGAACCTAAACCCACAACTATTAATCAATCATTTCAACCTTAATTATTCAATTAAATCTTAATTAAATTCAAATTAATTGAAATTAAATCCAAATTAAATTAAATTCAAATTAATTGAAATTAAATCCAAATTAAATTAAATTCAAATTAATTAAATCTTAATTATTCAAATTCAAATTAATTAAATCTTAATTATTCAAATTCAAATTAATTAAATCTTAATTATTCAATTTCAAATTAGTTGAATCTTAATTATTGAAATTCAAATTAATTAAATCTTAATTATTCAAACTCAAATTAATTCAATTAAATTCAAATTAATCCTAATTAATTCGAACTTAATTTAATTCAAATTAAATTAACTCAAACTTAAATTAATTCAATCTAAATAAATTAAAACTTAAATTAATTCACTTAAATCTCAATTAATTAATTAATTTCTAATTAAGGCAACTTCAATTAATTCTTAATCCAACCAAATATCAATTAAACTCCAACTAAACTAAAATCTTACCCAAACCGTAACAATTAATTAAATAAAATTAAATATGTCAAAGTGGGTTAACATATTCGCCGGTTCACACGACATGTATCAAATCGAAAATTTGATACATCTTTAGAAACGTAATTAAAATGTTTTGGACTTGTTTGACTCATGCATAATTGCCATGCCATGCATTTGCTAATTCTTTTAAATATATGTCATGTCATCCATATTTAAATTTTATGCACAACTTAGAATGGCTATAGGAAAAAGAATAATTGAAACTTGACCAACCTAGTATTGGGTGGAGGTGAGATGATAATATGTTAGGGAAGCCATTTTGGTGGAACTAGCCGAAGCTACCGATCCAAGACCCAAACTAGTTAGACCAAAATCTTTCAAGGAGTAACTTGAAAATGGATTTTCAATAAATGGCTTTGTCAAGGAAAGGGTTGATGATCCAATAAGGCTACGACCAAAGAAGGCCTAGTGCCTCGCCAAGACCTTGAAGCTGATTATTGAAAACCAAATTCACTTTACTATTGTCAGATTTGAATCTAACATAAGCTTCAATTAAATTTTAGATTTAATAATAAATTAAGAAAAATGATTCAAGCATCTCACAATGCACCCATAAGGCAACATGCTTGCGGTATTGAGACATCTAAAATGGGTGAGATTTTAAGGACTAATGAATTTAAAAATATTTTTTAAAATTATTTTTCAAAATTGTTAGAATATTTTTCTAAAAATATATTTTCAAAATAGTGCATCAACATAATAATGTTTTTATGGAATTTATGCTTGTCTGATTGATTATACATATTATACATTTTTCAAAAGTATAGCTTTTCAAAAATTGTTTGACTCACTCAATTAGACACAAGCCTCTTAGGACAACACTAAAGTTCCTTAAGGCACTTAGATAGAGTCAAACGATGTTGGGTACAGGGGGAGTGTTTTCACTCTTTTAAAAAATTTTTTAAAAGACTTTTCGAAAACTGCACCTTAATTTCTATCATATATGTTTTCAAAAAGGCTTATACTTTAAAAATTATCTTCTTTCCAAATTGTGGTTTCAAAATCTATATTCCTGAAAATTGGTGTTCATTTGATTTTGATAAACCCTAAAAGACACAGAGGAAGGTCCACTTTATGATCTAAAAGGACTCCTAGGATGTATCAGATTTAGGGGGAGTCTGAGTCAACCTTTTGACAAGTTTTAAATTATTTATTTGGAAAATTATTAGATTACTCTTTTGATCTGAATCAAACCTTAAGACTCAGAGGAAGAATACTTGTGGTCAACAAGCTTCCCAGGACTGAGTCAAGTTTATGGGGATGTCAAATTAAAAGAATTATTTAATAACATGTTTTCTTGAACTATATCTTCAAAATCTTGCTAAAAACATAAGTATTCTTTCGAAATACTAACATTTTTTCCTTAAAAATACCAGTATTTTCAAAAATTCATCTGGTTTTGATCAATTTAAAAAAAAAGGTGTTTATCTTGAGTTTGGAAAATCTTCCAGGACACTTAGGAAAATGTCCTTGTAGTCAACAAGGTTTCCTATGATTGTGTCAGACTGGAAGATAAACCAAGTCAAGTATTATGACTTCAAAAATTCATACATTTTTCAAAATGTACTTACATCCTATTATTCTATTTTTTCTGTGTGACTTATGAAATTATTTTTATATTTACTTGAGTTTGAAAATTTTCTAGGACACTTAGAAAAATGTCCTTGTAGTTAACAAGGTTTCCTAGGATTGTGTCAGACTGGAAAAGAAACTTAGTCAAGTAAAATATTATATTTTCAAAATGCATAATACTTTTCAAAAATTACTTATATTTTTTAAAGTCTCATCTTTTTCAAAAATAGTTAGTACTTGCAAAATATGTATAATATTTTTGTTGAAAAACTTATAGTTTTCAAAATATCTTTCAAAAATGCATCATACTGTCAAAGTTCTTGCACCTTTTCAAAACTCACAGTATTCTTTCAAAATACAGTATTTTCTCAAAAAAAAATTGCAATATTGTTTAAGTTTTCTAAGATCAAAATACATAAATACTTAGTTTTATGCGATGCCTTCAAAAATGTATACTAAGTATTTTTAAAAAGAACAAAATATTCTCATTGTTGGCGCAAGTATTTCTGGTAATTTTTTTTGATGTATGACAAAGGGGGAGAGATGCGCTTAAGTTAGAAATAATTTTTTTTTCTTTCCTCTTACCAAAGGATCAATTAATCAAAATGGGAGAAAGTGAAATTAGAAATTTTTTCTTATTTTTTTCAGAGGATCAAAAATACATTTTCAAAACTAAGATCATTTTTTAGTTTGATCCCAAGGAGAGTAAGTTAGTCCCTTCAACCAATCTAACTTAAGTTATTGTCAAACATCAAAAAGGGGGAGATTGTTGGTGCATGTTGCATCAATGATCTTCTCCTCTAAGTGTATTAATGTTTGACAATTTACTTAAGTCAGTGACACATTGAACAAACAAAGGGGAATTAAGAGAGGAGTAACCAAAGTGGAAGGAAGTCCTAGTAAACCTAGGCAATAAGTCCTGGTTCAGGGAATTGGGCACTAAGTCCTGATCGAGGATTGGGCACTAAGTCCTGGCAAAGGGCTGGGCACGGAAGACCTGCTCGGAAGGTGGGCACTAAGTCCTGGTCGGGGACTGGGCAAGAAGACCTAGCCGAGGGTTGGGCACCGAAGACATGGTTCGGGGAATTGGGCACGAAGACCTGGCCGAGGGTTGGGCACCTAAGTCCTGGACCTAGGGTTTGGGCACGGAGTCTTGGTCCGAGGGGCTGAGCAACTTAGCTGAGCGATGACTAAGGACAGAAGTAGAGACGGGTCGGGGTTCGGGCGTCTCGAGGTCCGGAGTAATCGGAGACTAAGCAAAAGTCCACCCGAAGGACTGGGTGGCAACCGGCTCCTGAAAGGAGTAGGTGGAAGGTGCGTTCTCAGGGGTGAGAACCTGCGTCAGTTCGACCTAGGGTTTCGTGGAAATCCGAAGTCAGAACCAAGTACTTAAGGTTAAGAATGTGTGTATATTTGCTTTGTATATGTGTATCTTACAGGTACCAAGATTGGAAGACAAAGCAGACAAAACAGGGCTAGAGGCTTTGAAGTTGGGCGCCCCCATCAGTGGGTGCGTCCCCATGCATCCAGGGCGCCCCCATTGATGGGGGCGCCCAAGCCAAAGGTGAAAAATGTAGGTTAAGTGAAGCAGGCAGAATAGGCTTCAAGTAGGGCGCCCGGGTTCAAAGCTGTACTTGCTGTTTCGAGGTCGAAACATAGATAAGCCTTCATGAGGGTGCCCAAGAGGTCCGGGGTGCCCTGGTCAAAGGTTTTATCAGCTGCGGCGAGGTCAATGCGGGGATAAGGTTTGACCGAGTTTTTAGGGGCGCCCCCAACGTCCAGGGCGCCCCCAGGAGTGCTATAAAAGGGGCTTCGACCCCTCTGCTTCAGACACAACTGCTAAGTGTTATTCTGATCACTCTGACCGATGACAACGCGCTAAAGACGAGGCTCTACGACCGGGAGGCTCCAGGAGGAAGTGTGCAGCACTTCGGAGGTCCAGATCGGCTGAGTTTCAGATCTTGTTTGTTCGGTTTGATTTTATTGTTCCGCATTCAATTTATTTATCTTTTGATTGTAATCTTGCACTGTAAGTCGGGTTTCTCTGCCTCCGGAAAGTCCGGGAAGGAGACCAATAGTGGGCGGGCGTTCCCGTGCATAGGTCTTGGATGTACTGACCCTGGGGGGTCGGGAACCAAGTAAAAATCCCGCGTGCAATCTGTGTTGGTTGTTGTTTTCTTCATTATGTTTATTTTCCGCTGCACTAACGCTCTGAGTCTAGAACGAAGATTCGAAAGTCTACGATTTTCTTATGAAGCTTTTCACGCTCGATATTCACCCCCCCCCCTATATCGACGGCACCGGTCCTACATTAGTTTGCCTTATATATCAGATTCTCTAGTAAGACAAACTAAGAGTTGAGCAAGTGACTTGAATCCTATGCATCGGTATTGGATCTCTAAGAATGCTATAAGAAGATAGATGGAGATTCGGAATTTTTCACTGTTCTGTGCCAATAATTGTCCATGCCAAACTTTATGTTGTTACTCTGTGTCAATCAAGCTTGCATGGTGGCTTGAGCCTTCTGAACTTTCAGGCGTGGTTGGTGGTGCTCCTTGTGGCAGAGCAAAGAGTGCTCTAAGAGAATTGGCAGTGTTGTTTTCTGACAGGAAGCAATGGAAGTTCTGCAATGTGGAAAATAGTTTTCTGGTTGGTGATGCTGCTTTTGGGATCCTTTGTTTTCAAAGCTGGGAGTCGTAATTTACAGAAAGTCGTTTGAAGGGGTTCAGTGCTCGGTGCCAAGTGGTGCTAAGGCTGTGCTATGTCATTTGTTAATTAAGACAAGGATGCATGGGGAGCAGGACGGGAGGAGATGTCTGTCAATTATGGTATATGGGAGGGTTCTTTGGCGTACTAGCTCACTAAAATGGAGTTTTCCAAGTGCTACTTATCCTGCATGCCTTACTATTGGGAGCCTTTTTCTATTTGGGTCCTTGGTAGTTGAATATGTCTGAGTAGATTTGTACTACTGCAGATTTATTAAGAGTACATGTGCTTTGAACTAGAGCAGATTCTAAGATTGGTGCTTGAAGTGGAGGGGACCTCCTTCGGTCATTCTACAATGGTCTCTTCGGATTGGGTGGCTTATGCTATGAGCACTACAAAGGGGATGCTGTTGCATTTCATTGCTTTTCGATTCTTGAAGTCATTTGGAAGCTTGAAAGGAAATTTTGTGGTCCCTGATGCGGATATCGATCACTACAAAGGGGAAACTGTTATGCTCGTAGAGGAGTTGTATGATTTCTAGAATCTTTTCTATGCTGTGAGCTTTGCTGAAATGTTGCACTGGGAGGATGAAAAGTGCTGGAATATTTTTTGCTTCTATCAGTCATGCATAGGTGTTTAAAGTGTGCTAAGTAATTGCTGAAGTGCTCGCTGATCTTGACTGTTGCCAAGGCCTCGGAGGTTGGTCTTTTTTGGGTTGGAGGTTCATTGATTTTTTGGGATCAGATATGGCATGAAGAAGGGTTTAAGACGTAGGCAGGTGTTGGTTAGGTATGGCTTGGCAGTTTCCAAGACAACCACGTGGTCGTACCTGAGTGACCTCTCTATGTCTACGGATTAAAAAATTTAATCTGAATAGAGACCCGTCCCTCTAACAACCGTTTCGTCGTCGTGTTAATTAATTCAAGTTACAACTTAGCCAAAACCAAGTTTAAGGCCTTATAACTTTCCGGATTGATTAACCGCGGAAAAGACGACGATTTGGATCGTCGGTTTTTGTGTTTATCTTCAGGGTCCAGTTAGTTAATTATTATCCATGATAAGCAATCAAAATAACTAACAAACATACATAAAATGATGAGGCAAAGTAACATGGCACAATAAGACATAACATAAGTAAAGCGGAGCTCGGGAGAGTTATACCTCACCGTTTACCTCGCAGTCTTCTACCTTATGACCCTCCCCACCTGGACGTCGTGTGGGCGACAATCTACCAAGACGCGGAGTCTCCAATGTTGGAACTCGGATGGCTAGAGAGGGAGGGGGTGAATATAGCCAGACACAATTTTCTTGAGCTTTCCAAAACTTTCTGCACTTCAAGAGATTACGCAGCGGAAACAAACAATACCAGTGCAGAAGCAGAAATGAAGAACATAAATCAAAACAAGGAAAGCAAACTAGACGACACAGCGATGTACAAGGTTCGGGGATAACTTGCCCCTACTCCTTGGCGTGCTCGTAAGGTGGGCGATCCCTTGATCGTCAGCAGATCAAGCCCTGGTGAACACCAGATAAGATAGAGCCTCCTTCTCGGTGGAGAAACCTCTCCACAGATCTCACAGATGATTGAACTTGAGTACAAGAGATCACACAAGAAGGAACACTCACAAAGATCTCACAGGAATGCAACAAGATCGCTCAAGCACAAAGCAACAGAGAGCACGAACACAGCCCAGCCAAACTTCCCAAGTTTCTGTCTTGTTCGCCTCCGCTCCTCTGCTTCCAGCTTCGTCACTTAAGCTCCCTCTCACCATCGCAAGATTCATCAGCATCCACTGAGCTAGCCTGAACCCACTGACCTCCCTGAGCACTCAGTCCACTGAAGACCTCCTCTCCAGCTAAGTCTCCGTCAGTCGCCAGCTGCTCCAGTTGCCGTTGAAACCTAAGAAGGAGAAACAAACAAACCTGCTCCAAGGAAAGCCTCCCATTGACCCTCCTTGAGTGTTTGAATCACCTGCTATCACCTGCACACTCCAACAGAGGCTTAGCAATGCATATCAAAAAGAATCAGCAATGTATCAGAGAATCGATAGAGAAAACAGATGCGATCAAACACTTCTGACAGCGTATTTGAATTAAAGTTCTGCTCCTGATCGGTCACCAGACCGATCAGGAAGGACCCTGATCGGTCACCAGACCGATCCAGCAGTCTTCTGCACACTCCTGATTGGTCCCCAGACCAATCCAGCATTCTGCTGCACACTCCAGATCGGTCCCCAGACCAATCAGGATCCAGCCTGATCGGTCACCAGACCAATCAGGCTGCTTCCTGACCGATCAGGCTCCATCCTGATCGGTCACCATAGTGAGAAAACTTTAATCGTGGACATCAGATCCTAGGTCTCGGATCGGTCACCGGACCGTTCAGGAGCTGATCAGCGGGGGAACTCAACTCACTGTGTGCTCCTTGATCGGTCACCAGACCAATCAGGAGCTGTGCAGTGAGTGAAACGCATACTCCCTGATCGGTCACCAGACCGATCAGTCATCGCTGGATCGGTCACCAGACCGATCCACGAAGGAGCACCGTGCCAACTTCCCTGATCGGTCACCAGACCGATCCAGGCAAGCCCAAATGCACTCTAAGTCACGAGAACAAGCCTCCAGCCCTTCTCTGACTCGAGCCATGCCTAGCTTCACTCACTGGGACTTCAACCTAGCCCTCCAAGCTAGGACCTGGCTTCACTCACCAGGATTTCAACCTAGCTTCACTCACTAGGATTTCAATCACCTGGCTTCACTCACCAGGACCCGGCTGCACTCACCGGGATTTCCATCACCTGGCTTCACTCACCAGGACCCGGCTTCACTCACCGGGATTTCCATCACCTAGTCCTCCAAGCTAGGACTTTTTCACACCTAGCCCTCCACGCTAGGACTTTCTCACATGCCAGCGTGCGATCTCCCGATCCACCCGGACTTAACCCAAATTCAACCAAACTTGAATCAAACTTAAATCGGTGTCAAACACCAAAACAACAATCAGGGTCAGACTGCATCAACAATCTCCTCCTTTTTGTTGTTTGACACCCCGATTTAAGTTTAGGCCTTAAATGATCAATTGAAGGCAGTTCAATTATCGTAAGGGAATCAATATCCTCCCCCTACAATAACCCTAAACTTAATCAACCATTTTCTCCCCCTTGTCAAACATCGAAAAAGGTATGGTTATTAAGTTTGAACATACCTCCCCCTCAAACACGGGTCTCTCCCCAAACCCAAAATAATCAAAGGTAAACTTTTGAATTGCATATGAGAGGCATATACCATAAATGTATCATGGCAACAATGTATATGCATCATACGGCAATAAGTGTGAAATGCACATGAAAACATATACATAAATATATCATGGTCAAACATGTATATGTTTCATATGACAAGTAAGGAATGCATCTACATCGGACATATAATCCTGATTGGTCTCCGTGACCGATCAGGTTCGTTGATTATTTGATACAGAAAAATTTCTGATTAGTCTGGGGGCCGATCAGATTTCAGAAAAATTTTTGAAACTCTGATACGTTCCTGATCAGACTGCATTAACAATATGCATTCCTAAATAAAGGTGTAGACTCTATTGATATTCGTCATTTCAGAAAATTTTCCGAAACACGACATTAAGAACAAGAGTCATGACTCAACAAACCCTTTCTTATGAATTTGAACATTCCAACATAGGTTTGTATCAAATCAGCATTTTAATGCTTGATGTTTCAGAAAAAGTTCTGAGAATCAAGGGTCTTAAAAAATTCCTACCCTTCTTTGATCACTTGAACAAACTTGTACTTACTTAGTACCAGGTTTGTACCAATGGAGGATCAAGTATGTTTCAATTATACTTGGTTTGTATCAGATTTGTGTGTATCAGTATGATCAGGTAATCTGATACAACTTGATGAAATGGGATCGGACTGAGGAGTTTTGACCCAATCAGGGAATTCCCTGATCTGATCGGTCATCGGACCGATCAGGGTGAGTCCTGATCGGTCGGTGGACCGATCAGGTGTGATACAGAAAGTTTATTTAGAATCCGTTCAAATTCCAGAAAATTCAGAGTTGAGTTTGTTCAGTTCTCAACCACTCCTAAACCCTAATTCAATTGGTTTTAATTTATTTGATACTAAGCATGGGGTCCCTTAACCAAAAAGTATATTTTCATATCAAAGAATTTCTATGGTTTAAAAAAAAACAATCCAAAAATAAATTTGTATCAAAACATCATCAATATGTTCTAAGCATGAACATGTTTATTCCAAACAATTTTGATAATCCAATCTACCTTGATAATCAAATTCTGAACATCTAAGTATTAGGCATATGACAATCCAAACTTGATAATCCATTTAATATTAGGCATGTGAAACATATCAGGTTTGAACAACTAAGTCATAGACCTTAAGTTCATGTTCCTTGTCTAATGATGTATGGTGAAGTTTTCATAGTGATTGTTGAATCAATACTAATTCGTGTGTCCATACTTGTTCTTTAGCATGCATTCATTTTGTCTAACACATACAAGAAAATCATGGTATACTCGATCATGTTCACCAAACAAAATGCTTTAAGCTTGAGATAAGGCATATCATAAACCATAACTTGCAGGAAAACATAAATTGCAACAAGAAAAACTTATTATCCTAATCAATCCATGGCAAGAGCAAGTTATGTGTTAATCTAACTCATTCATGCAATGTATAAAGACAATTTCCAAGGCTTGTTGACTCATTTTGAAACTAGTGTAACCTTAGCCTTGGGTTTGGAGCACCACTTATCAACAATCTATGTTGATAGATGCTCCCCCTCAATTTATGTTTATACAATTCTAAATATTGAGGTTTTAGGTACCTAAATTTTGGGACCTAAACCATCTACAATTAATGACTTTAGCACTCATGCCTTAGTCAATTTCTTTTTAGCTTTTTGAACCTTAGACTTATTTCATGATCCAAAATGTGTTCTAGACATTAGTGACAAGATACTAGGTTCTTTAGATTGGTAACCTAAACCAACCTTATTATAAACCGCCTTTTGCGAATTTAGAATCATATCTAAAGTTTTGGAGCTAGTTGAAAACTTCTCAAGAACATTCTTGAGATTTTCAAGTTCGCTCCTTAAGTCCTTATTTTCATTTTCAAGGGACTTATCATGCATAATATCAATTACCTCATCCTTAGAGGTTTGCAATTGTTCTACCTCTAATCTTAACAATTTAACTTTGGCCTTAGATTTCTTTAACAACCTAGTTAAACATGTTATTGTCCTATAGCATTTGTTTAACTCGGGAGAGATTACCTCTTCATCATCCGAAGATGATGAAGGCGCGGTTGAGGAGCTTCTTGATTCGTTGTCACTCTCCTTGGATGACTCTTCTAAGGCTACGAGAGCCACATGACAGTGGTTCTTTTCCTCCTCCTCCTCCTTCTTCTTCCTGTCACATGCCACAAAAGCCAACCCTCTCTCCTTTGGGCTTTGGTTAGAGATCTCATGTAGTTCCATTTCACAAAATAGATCTTCTAACTTAACTACGGAAAGATCCTTGGAAACCTTGTAGGCATCCACCATAGATAACCACAATGTATTCCTTGGAAAAGCTTTTAGAACTAACCTTACTAGATCCCGGTTTTCTACCTTTTCATTGATGGAGTGGAGGCTATTGAGGATCTTTTTGAATCTTCCATGGAGTTCACTTACCTTTTCATTTTCTTCCATGGACAGATTTTGGAGTTGACTGTGAAGGAGGTCCTTCTTGGCTATTCGGGTGTCTTGAGGTCCTTCGTGGAGCTCAATGATTTTGTTCCAAAGATCTTTAGCACTTGTAAAAGGACCCACCTTGATCAACTCCTCCTTGGTCAACCCGCATTGCAAAGTGACCACCGCTTTGGCATTTGCTTCACTCTTTCTTATTTGCTCAGCCGACCAACTTGGGAAATAGAGATCTTTTCCTTCAACATCTCTCGAAGGGATGAAACCTTCTTTGACCGAGAACCATATGCTCATGTTTGTCTTCAAATAAAACTCCATCTTCGATTTCCAATATTGAAAATCTGTGCCGTCGAAGAGTGGAGGTCGGTTTGTGCTCATTCCTTCTCTTCCAGCCATCTTGTTGTAAGCTCTCGGATGATAAGCCGTGAACAGAGCCCCAAGCTCTGATACCACTTGTTGGAACTCGGATGACTAGAAAGGGGGGGTGAATATAGCCAGACACAATTTTCTTAAGCTTTCACAAACTTTCTGCACTTCAAGAGATTAGGCAGCGGAAACAAACAACACCAGTGCAGAAGCAGAAATGAAGAACAGAAATCAAAACAAGGAAAGCAAACCAGACGACACAGCGATGTACAAGGTTCGGGGATAATTTGCCCCTACTCCTTGGCGTGCCCGTAAGGTGGGCGATCCCTTGATCGTCGGTAGATCAAGCCCTGGTGAACACCGGATAAGATAGAGCCTCCTTCTCTGTGGAGAAACCTCTCCACAGATCTCAGAGATGATTGAACTTGAGTACAAGAGATCACACAAGAAGGAACACTCACAAAGATCTCACAGGAATGCAACAAGATCGCTCAAGCACAAAGCAACAGAGAGCACGAACACAGCCCAGCCAAACTTCCCAAGTTTCTGTCTTGTTCGCCTCCGCTCCTCTGCTTCCAGCTTCGTCACTTAAGCTCCCTCTCACCATCGCAAGATTCATCAGCATCCACTAAGCCATCCTGAACCCACTGACCTCCCTGAGCACTCAGTCCACTGAAGACCTCCTCTCCAGCTGAGTCTTCGTCAGTCGCCAGCTGCTCCAGTTGCCGTTGAAACCTAAGAAGGAGAAACAAACAAACCTGCTCCAAGGAAAGCCTCCCATTGACCCTCCTTGAGTGTTTGAATCACCTGCTATCACCTGCACACTCCAACAGAGGCTTAGCAATGCATATCAAAAAGAATCGGCAATGTATCAAAGAATCAGCAGAGAAAACAGACGCTATCAGACACTTCTGACAGCGTATTTGAATTAAAGTTCTGCTCCTGATCGGTCACCAGACCGATCAGGAAGGACCCTGATCGATCACCAGACCGATCCAGTAGTCTTCTGCACACTCCTGATTGGTCCCCAGACCAATCCAGCATTCTGCTGCACACTCCAGATCGGTCCCCAGACCAATCAGGATCCAGCCTGATCGGTCACCAGACCAATCAGGCTGCTTCCTGACCGATCAGGCTCCATCCTGATCGGTCACCACAGTGAGAAAACTTTAATCATGGACATCAGATCTTAGGTCTTGGATCGGCCACCGGACCGTTCAGGAGCTGATCAGCGGGGGAACTCAACTCACTGTGTGCTCCTTGATCGGTCACCAGACCGATCAGGAGCTGTGCAGTGAGTGAAATGCATACTCCCTGATCGGTCACCAGACCGATCAGTCATCGCTGGATCGGTCACCAGACCGATCCACGAAGGAGCACCGTGCCAACTTCCCTGATCGGTCACCAGACCGATCCAGGCAAGCCCAGATGCACTCTAAGTCACGAGAACAAGCCTCCAGCCCTTCTCTGACTCGAGCCATGCCTAGCTTCACTCACTGGGACTTCAACCTAGCCCTCCAAGCTAGGACCTGGCTTCACTCACCAGGATTTCAACCTAGCTTCACTCACTAGGATTTCAATCACCTGGCTTCACTCACCAGGACCCGGCTTCACTCACCGGGATTTTCATCACCTGGCTTCACTCACCAGGACCCGACTTCACTCACCGAGATTTCCACCACCTGGCTTCACTCACCAGGACCCGGCTTCACTCACCGGGATTTCCACCACCTGGCTTCACTCACCAGGACCCGGCTTCACTCACCGGGATTTCCATCACCTGGCTTCACTCACCAGGACCCGGCTTCACTCACCGGGATTTCCATCACCTAGCCCTCCAAGCTAAGACTTTTTCACACCTAGCCCTCCACAATAGGACTTTCTCACATGCCAGCATGCGATCTCCCAATCCACCTGGACTTAACCCAAATTCAACCAAACTTGAATCAAACTTAAATCGGTGTCAAACACCAAAACAACAATCAGGGTCAGACTGCATCAACATCCAAGGCACGCTAAAATCACCTTCTTCAAGCCTCTTCCTCTTTGGTAGCAAAACCCTAGCTAGGGTTTCGGCCACCACTTTTCTCGCCTCTCCTTCTCTCGCCGCCGGCCACCTCAAGCTCCAAGCTCCGACCGGCCAAGAGGCAGCATCGAGAGGCTGCTAGGAAGATGAAGAAAGGGAAGAAGAAGCTGAGCAAGCTCCTTCTTCCCAAGAACCAGCCGGAAACCCTAATTCCCTCTCCCTCACCGCCGGCGCTAAACAAAGAAGAAGTCCCCTGTTTTTCGGCCGTCGGAATCCTCTCCTCCTTGCTCCTTGCTTGTGCACGTAGAGGAGGAGACAACAATGAGGGAAGGAGAGGAGATCAGAGAGGAGGAAGGGAGAAAAACCGAGTTTTCCTTCCTTCTTGGCGCCAGCGCCGCAAGGTGATGATACCCGCTGTCGGCTTCCTCTCTAGTCGCTCCTCTGCTCCAAGCCAAGCACCAAGGTGCTCCTCCCTCTCCTGCCTATGCTTCACGCCCAAAGGATGAGTCAAAGATGAAGAGAAGGTATTGGTGTAACAGGGTCGCGTTCTCGAACTTGCAGATATGGTCTTGCGGATCCGTTTTCCCATCATAATCAGCAATTCTTGGACCACGAAATTGCTTAGGCATGGGATCCGTTACGATGTCCGAAGCAAAAGCCATAGATGGACACTTCAGGAGAACTTTGGTGGTCTCGATCATTCCTTGTCCATCCTCCTACCATAGAACGCTGGAGGCGATGGAATGCGCCCTCTCCATTTCTCCTATGGAATCTCACCTGTGCCTCGGGGCTATCATTGCCAGTCCCTGATAAGTGTAATTTTATTGATCATTTCAGATTCTTAAATCCATGTTTGACCCATATTTTACTTGCTTAATATTGAATTTAGCCTAGGTTTCATGAATCTATTCTATTTTGGGCTTTATTGTAAATCTTGATTCATTTGAATTATTTTGCTACTATATTGTTGATCTACTTTTGCAGGCTTGGAAGGATCATGGACCTAGGTCATACTGGGTCAAACTTGAGTCGGAAGTGGACCCAGATCGAGTGATCAAGCATCCGACTAATATGGGCTGCTCGATTCAAAAACGGTTAGATCTAAGCCATCTGAGAACTTTTGAGGCGATTCGAGCTAGGGTTAAGGCTAATCAAGCACTCAGGTCAAGATCTGAAGGTTTCATCCAAATCAGAGATCATCTAGCCGGTGGATCAAGCTCAGAAGGATTTAGACCATCCATTCAAAGATCAGGTTGATCTGAGCCATCCGTTGAAAATCTGAAAGATCCGAGCTGTAACGCCCCAAATTTCCCTCTAGAACGATGTAATAATTGAGCATGTGGCCAAGAATAAAATTATGAATTTAAAGGGGGAAATTTCGAATAAAGAAGATATTAAGCACCTTCTTGATATATGGTGAATGGGTGCGATAATTATGTTTATATGCTACATTAATATTATGCTTGACATCATGCACATGAATGAATGAATAATGATATGAATATGCATGTGTATGAACTAAATGGGTAGCATTCTCTTGTTGGGCTTTGGTTACATGGGCTTGAAGAAAATAAAAAGGAAAAGAAAGCAAAAAGAAAAGGAGATGCCAAGGATTGAACCTTGGACCTCAAAGGAAAGCAAAGCCTTAAGAATATTCATGTAACCAATTCACCTAGCAAGGGAGTGCTATTAGAAGAGGATGGGGAATTGTAGATAAGTGGGAAAGAAGATGAAGAGACACAAGAAAATTGAAGAGACGCCATTAAAGAGGTGCTTGTCTCTTTGCTCACCATAAAAGGTCATGAAGAGGAGGAAATGCCTAGGCATTTCGACCAAGAAACCTCCCAATTCTCTTCCACCAAACCTTTCCTCTTCCTCCTCTCCCTCACCGAAATTCTAGAGCCCCTTGCAGCCCAAAACTGAATCACAAACCTAGAGAAACCGAAAGAAGAAAAGAAGAGAAGAACAAGAGGATTGCTAGAGTTTAAGAGGTCTTTTCTTCTCCAAAATTTGGAGATCATTTGGGAACATAAGCACAAGTGGTAAGACTCCCTCACCTGCAACATAATGGATTTTTATGTGTTTTTATGATTTTTATGTTTGCTTGTGATATTGGGTGAAAGAGAATGGAAGAAAACCTTGAGGGAAGTTTCGGCCATAAAGGGGTACCCCCCTTTTCTATGTCCAAAAACTTAAAGGAAGAGTTCATGAAATTGTTACTATCTTTTTGTAATGAATATATGATGGATACATAGTGTTTGAATGCCCTCCATGATGTAAAGGACTTGGAAGAATTCGACCAAGTCATGAAATGGATAAATGTTGATGCATGAAGTAGGCTATTGTTCTAATGATTGTTTCCTTGCTATATAAATGTTTTAGGCCACGAAATTTTGTGGAATCTATGCTAAGGGACCGCTGTAACATTCATCCAAGGGACCTTAAATTATGCCTTAAAACAGATTTTTATAGACCTTCATGAAGTTATGGTTAAATCAAGTGATATGCATGTGATTGGGTGTTTTATTTCATGATGGAAATAATTTATACCTTAGGGTCAGTACCTTATCTAAGTTGTTTGAGCCTAAAATCATGCTCCATTCTAAGTATTGATGTTTAGGAAAATGTTACATGTACCCATATGCATGATAATCCAAGTAGAACTCTAGATCATACACCTAAACTAGGGTTTAGTGAAGTACAAACTACTTTTGCACTTGTGAATGAATTCTTATGAAAAATATGCTTTTATTCCCATGTTATGTGAATGATTATGCTATGAAATCCCTACTGTGAGTTTCGACAAATTACAAGAATAGGGGTTAAGAATAGGTTCGAGTACAAAGCATGCCCCTAAACTAGTGTTTAATGAAGCCTAGACTACCTTTATGTTTGTATATGACCTTAATGGTAAAATATGTTTTTGTTTACATGTTATATGAACTTTTATACCATGTTACATACTGTGAATTTTGGCCAATTACTAGAATAAAGGCTAAGAATAAGTTCAAGTACAATTCATGCACCTAAACTAGTGTTTAGTGAAGTCTAGACTACCAGTGTACTTGTAAATGACCTCTTATGTAATGTATGTTTTTATTTCCATGATTATATGACTCTTATGCTATGATATCCTTGCTATGAAGTTTCAGCCAGCATGTATTAAGATGAGAAAATAAAGATTAAACTAACATATTGCCTTAATTAAGACAAGCATGTTATAAGTATGATGTATTGATGAAACTAGCATGATGGTTGCTTCACTTACATATGTTAAAAGAAAGGTCCTTCCATGTCTTGCTATTTATGCTAATGATTATGCCATGAAAGTATGCCTATGTTTATGAATGATTGAATGCCTATAGTACATGCAATATGAAAGAAAGAAAGAATGCATGTTCTATATATGAAAGTATGCTTATGATTATGAATGATTGAATGTCTATAGTACATGCAATATGAAAGAAAGAAAGAAAGAAAGAAATGCATATTCTATATGAAAGAAAGAAAGAAAAGAAAAGAATGCATATACGTATTTTACTTTAAAGAATGGCTTGTACCGGGTCATGAAAAAGATCCACGGTTCTGGACTACCGAAGCTGTCCCTAGGCTGAAAGATAGTAAACCTAGAATGTAGACCCCTGTAGGTCGGGATTAGCTACCTCGCATCCTACATAGGGGTATGCGCGCAAAAGAAAGAATGGGTACAAAGCCGGGGACCCCAAAGAAGATGATGTATATGATTTTAAAGTATTATTTACTATGTTTTCTAAAGAGCATCCTAAATGTTTTTACAATGTATATGTTCTATGTTTATATGCCTTCATATGTTTATATGTCTTATGTATTTTTTTATGCTATGCATAAGATGTTATATGTCTCTCAAATGCATGTGACGTATGGATTTAGTGAGTAGGAAAGAGCTTACTAAGTTTCATACTTATAGTTTGTTTGCTTATGTTGCAGATCAACATAGAAATTACTAAAGAAAGGGAAGCTGCAGGAAGGGCTAATGTGTGTGGTGTGACTTGACTGATCGATCCACTTTAGTGTCATCTATGGACTTAGTTCTTATTTCTAATAAGACATATGTTGCTATTTATGCATGATGCTTGCTAGTTCTTTTGGAGTTTATTTAAGTATGGATGCTATTAGATGTTACATGATTAATATTTACACTCCTTCTCCTTTGCATATGATTATATGAAAACATGTTTTATTTCCGCTGCAATGTTGTGAATCATATGCAATAATATAAGTTAAGTAGGAAAAAGGTAACGCGTCGCCTTAACGGTAAGGGGCAGGCGTTACACGAGCTACTGAGAGGCAGATCCTGACCTTTGATCAAGATCTGGAAAGTTTGATTCAAATCTGAAGAGATCTAGCTGTTGGATGGAGTTAAGTGAATCTCGGCCGTTCATTTCTAAAACTATATAATCGGTCTCTGCTTCCCTGATCAGATTGTCGCGTCTTCGCCGAGCTCAGCTTCTTCGTTTCTTCCTTCACTGTTCTTCTTCAATGATCTTCATCTGAGGGCGTGACCACATCGATTTCAATCTTAGATCAAATTCTAGATCGTTGGGAAGATCTCTACGTGAAGATTCCAGCTCCAATTCGGCCAAGAACAGAGCTAAATGAGGGTTTCTTCAAATCTGTCATTTGATTGCTTGGTTCTCGTTTGTGTGTCGATTTCATCCATTTGAGCTATCTGGAGGGTCCTCTGGAGTGCTCTGATCATCCCCAAGCCATCATCGCAACCCGACACAACGAGATCAAGGAGATCGGATGGATTCTTCATATTTGAGCAGAGTTTGAGTTGGATCGATTCGCAGAGTTAGATTTCTAGCGATCTGTGCAGCTAAGGGGTTCGAGGCTCACTCTTGTGTGACGGCAAGGAGATCTTGAGCTAAGGGAAGGGATCGATGCTAGTTTTCTTAATGCATTTCTGATATTAGCTATAATTTCAATTTCTGTAAGTCATTCCATTTCTGAACTTTGTATCAGCTGCTTTAGTTTTCTTTCCGGAATCGTTTCTGCCTTAATTAGGTTTCATTTCTGCAAGTTAATTAGACATATTTCTTGTTAGTGAACAATTCCATTTAATTTCGATTAATTTTATACTTCAGTTCTTGCGTATCAGTCCTGTTTCTGCAATCAGTTCCTTCCTGGCGTATCAGATTTTATCCTCAGTTCCTGAATTTTGTATCAAGATAGTTCTAGTTGATCTTCTGAATTTACATTGTAGCTTGTCTCATTACAAAGAACTTGAAATCAAGTTCTGCATTTGGTTTTGATTGATGCGTATCAGTTTTATTTCTGCAAAATTCAGTTCCATTTCAGCAAGTCGGTTTCATTTCTGCAATTCTTAGTTTGTAGTAGTTGAGGTTTGTATCAAGTGAAGCATTAGCTCTTATGCATATTTGCTGAAGTAGATTAGTGCATTCGAATTCAGTTCAATCTATTAGACTCTGCATCTAAATTGATCTGCAATTGTTTGATTCTGAATTTCTGCATTCTTCAGTTTACATGTCTGCATTTTTGATCTCAGCTCATTAGAAAGGTTGTTTGTGTAGTGAACTATTGCACTTGGAATTAGTTTGTTTGATTCTGAATTTTTGCATTCAATTTTTCACTCAGTAGTTCTAAATGGACAGCTTAATCTTTGCGTATCAGCTGAATCCCCTGCGTATCAAGTGAACCCTAGTTTCTGAAATTCTACATTCCATTTCTGCATTAGTTTGTTCTGGAATTCTGCATCCAATTAGTTGCTGCATTTTTGCCTTCAAGTTTCTAAAATGTTTCCGAATTGATCAGCTACTTTCTGAGTATTAGTTAGGTTTTTTTGAATTTGGTATTAAGTGAACATTAGTTATCTGAATTTCTTTTCGAGCATTGGTTTATGCATTTGATCTCAGTCTTTCTTGTGAGTTTTTGGATTCAGTTGTTACCTGATTTCAGTTTTCAGATTCTGAATTTCATTGAGTCATTCAATTCTGCATATCAGTTTTTTAGTAGCTTGCATTTTGAATCAAGTGAAGTTTCACATTGACTTTGTATAAGCTTGGTTATAGATTGCTTAATAGTTGGTTGTTTTGAGTGTTAGTTTCTGAAATTAAACACGACCTTTAGTGTGATCATTGCATTTGCTATTAGTTTCATTCTCCAAATCTGAAAATCTACCTTGGTTTGATTAAGTTCATAATTGGTTGAGTCCTTAATTGCCATTACCGAGTTATGTTGCTTAGTTAAGTTTCTTTCTTTTCATTGAGTTTTTATTTCTATTTGAAATCAAACCCAAGTCTTATTTAAAACCCAAAATTAATCAACGACACATAAATTCAAGCTTGAATCAACATCCTCAACTAGCCCTAGGAAAAATACGACCTGTGGCCCCTTTATTACATTTTTATCCTTGTTAGCAAAAAGGGTTTTCAGCTTTACAAATATCTAAATTTGAGACCCACATTCGTGACAGCCTCTTTTGGGTCCATCAAATTTTTGGCGCTGTTGCCGGGGAACTACTAGTTGAGTTGTTTGATTTTTGCTTGTGTGCTTATTTCTTATTTTTCTTGATCCATTTTTGTGCTTATTGCTATTTCTTGTGATTTACTTTATCTGTTCTATTTTTCCATACACATTTGCTGCGATTTGTTTATTTTATGACCAGGTCAGCAGGTGGTGATCTCGAAGAATTTGCCCCTGAAATTGAGAGAACTTTCAGAGCAAGGAGGAACCAAGGCATATTTTCGGAGGCTATTGATATTCCTCTTCTTCAGACTTTTCCTACTCATTCAGGCATTATCATGGCAGACCACCAGAAGACCATGAAAGAATTGGCAGTACCAGATGACACATTTCAGTACTCCAGTATTGCTTATCCAGAGCTGACTGGTGATTTTGAGCTTAGATCTGGACTCATCCACTTGTTGCCTAAATTTCAAGGACAGTCTGGGGAGGACCCCAACAGACACTTGCATGAGTTTCACGTTGTCTGCTCCACCATGAAGCCTCAGGGAATTTCAGAGGAAGATATCAAGCTAAGGGTTTTTCCATTTTTCCTGACTGGAGCAGCAAAAGATTGGTTCTACTATTTACTTATTGGGCACGTGTCTAGTTGGATTTCTATGAAGAAGGCATTTCTAGAAAAAATACTTCCCAGCCTCCAGAACTGCAATCATCAGGAAGAGCATATATGGCATTCAGCAAGTGGTAGGAGAAACTTTGTATGACTACTGGGAGAGATTTAACAAGCTATGCTCCAGTTGCCCACAGCACCAGATTAGCGAGCAACTCCTCATTCAGTATTTCTACGAGGGATTATTGCAGATGGATAAGATTATGATAGATGCTGCAGCTGGAGGAGCCCTAGTTAACAAAACGCCAGATCAAGCTAGGGAGTTGATTTCGAACATGGCAGAGAATTCATAGCAGTTTAGAAGCAGAGCATTGTCCACCAGAGGAGTGAATGAGGTCCAGGTGGCTTCTAATGAACAAAAGGAAATTAGGAATTCTCTGGTAGAGCTCACATCATTGATAAAGAAAATGGGTCTTAATAATGCAAGCCAAAATTCCAACTCTTCGGTACCTCCACAATCAAGTCAAGTGATGAGGGTATGTGGTATTTGCTCTAGTCAGGAACATAATTCAGATTCATGTCCCAACCTCCAACAAGATGAGACAATAGCGGCATTGTTTAGGGGACAATTTCAAGCCCGGAATAACCCCTATTCCTCTACTTATAACCCTGGTTGGAGGGATCATCCAAATCTGAGGTATGGAAATTCTTTCTACCAACAAAACCCACAACAACAACAATTTCAGCAACCTCAACAAAATTTCCAGCCACCGTAGCAATCTCATCAGCAAAATCAGCAATTCCAGCCAACATTTCACCCAACATTCCAACAACCGTAGCAATTTCAGCAGCAATTCCAGCCTCAATTCCAGCCAATTCAGCAGGGGCAGCAAGGTTTTCAAACATTTCAGACGTTCCAACCTCAAAACCAGCAAGTTTTCCAACCCTCACAGCCTTACAACCAGAATTTCCAGCCCACTCAGTTTCAATCTTCACCACAACCATTTCTACTTCAAAATCAGAATTTTCAAGGCTATAATTCTCAGCAAGTTCAACCATCATTCCAGCCTAATTATCAGCCATTTCAACAACAATTTCAGCCCTCCTATCATCCCCAACAGCCCCAATTTCAACAATCACAGCAGGGTAATATTTTTGGCGCCATACAAAATCTCGAAAGGCAAATGGGACAATTGGCTAGTGGGATAAATCAAATTCAAGCTCAAGTATCAAGCCAACTACCTTCCCAAGCTACTCCCAATCCCAAGAGAAACGTTAGCGCTATTACTTTGAGGAGTGGGAAGGTTACTTCAACTAAAAGGGGTCCAAGAGCAGATTTTTCTGAAAACAGGGCAGCACCTACATTTTCAGCACCAATCAGCCCTAGAATCACTTCAAAATAAGTTGGTTCCATCCCTAGTCCATGCTCAACTCCTTCATCAAGTAATCCTGTGATTTTAGTGGAAAATGAGGGAGAAATCAACCCCGGAACCAACATCGCAGCAGCTACATCGAGTGGGACAGCAGCTCAAAATTCAGCCCCTCTAAATTCGGTTCAAGAGGAAGAATTGAGGGTGCCCTTGCCCTTTCCTCAGCGGAAAATTCAAGCCAAAAGACAAGTGGAGGAGGAGAAAACCAAAGAATACAATGAGCTTGTAAAATTGTTTAGCAAAGTAGAGATTAATGTACCCCTATTGACCATGATTAAACAATTCCTAAGTATGCAAAATTCTTGAAAGATTTATGTGTTCACAAGAAGAAGCTTAAGGAGAATGAATTGGTCAGCTTGGGGAAAAATATTTCAGCACTCATCCATGCCATACCTCAAAAGTGTAAAGGCCCTGGAGTTTTTACTGTATCATATGAGATAGGGAGGACTATGTTTCATGACACTATGCTAGACTTGGGAGCCTCCATCAATGTAATGCCCAGATCGGTCTTCCAGATGCTTGGCATTGACCCTCTATAGCCCACTGGAGTGGTGATTCAGTTAGCTGACAGAAGCCAGACCCATCCAGTAGGAGTTATTGAAGATGTTTTGGTAAAAGTTAAGGAGTTGATTTTCCCTGCAGACTTCTACATTCTAGACATGGAAGGAGACTATCTTGCACATAGATCCTCACTTATCCTTGGGAGGCCTTTTCTGAAGACTGCCAGGACGAAGATTGATGTTTATGCTGGCACACTTTCGATGGAAGTGGGAGACACATTAGTCCAGTTTAGTATTTTCGATGCTATGAAGTATCCTAGGGAAGATCACTCTATTATGAGCATTGACATTCTGGATGGACTGGTTGATACAGATTCAGTGGGTGAGGGATTTTCACATGATTTTTCTGGAGGAGATATTTCTGCAGAGGAGGCTGAGGGAGTACTTGCTATTGAGACTGAGGCTATTTCAGAGTGTGTTTCAGATTCACTTCCAGCTGGTGCGGATTTTCTGTGTAGGGGATTGCACAGAGCCCCAAGGATCACCTACTTCTTTTGAGATTTCAGAGGACTCAGAGCACAGGTATGGTAGTGTAGGGGATTGCACAGAGCCCCAAGGATCACTCATACCCACTGAGCAGGGCCAGATTGAACTTAAGTCATTACCAGGCCACTTGAAATATGTGTACTTAGGAGAGGAACAGACTTTTCCCGTTATTATTGCACAATACTTGGAATCAGAGCAGGAAGAGAAATTATTGCAAGTCCTGAGGCATTACAAGAAAGTGATTGGGTAGACTTTATCAGATTTATCAGGTATCAGCCCAGCTCTCTGTATGCACAGGATATTCTTGGAAGAAAATGTTAAACCCGTGAGGCAGCCACAAAGGAGACTTAATCCACTCATTTTGGACATTATAAATAAAGAGGTGACTCGACTTCTACAGGCAGGTATTATTTACCCTATTTCTGATAGTCAGTGGGTTAGTCCTATACACGTGGTGCCGAAGAAATCTGGGGTGACAGTGGTGGAAGATGGAAACAACGAACTAGTGCCCACCAGAGTAAAGAATTCTTGGAGAGTCTGCATTGATTATAGGAAGCTCAACAAGGTCACAAGGAAAGATCACTTCCCTTTACCCTTTATTGATCAGATGCTTGAAAGACTGGCAGGGAAGTCCCATTATTATTTTTTGGATGGATATTTAGGCTACTTCCAAATTTGTATAGATCCAGAGGACCAGGAGAAGACTACCTTCACTTGCCCCTTTGGCACTTTTGCCTACAGACGGATGCCTTTTGGACTCTACAATGCACCAGGAGCATTTCAGCGATGCATGGTAAGCATATTTGGTGAGTTGATAGAGCATTGTATGGAGGTATTTATGGATGATTTTTCAGTTTTTGGCACGTCTTTCGATTCATGCTTAGAAAATTTGTCTAGGGTTTTACACCGTTGCATTGAGACTAACCTTGTGCTTAATTTTGAAAAATGCCACTTCATGGTAGAGCATGGTATTGTACTTGGACACATAGTCTCTAGGAGAGGTATAGAGGTAGATCCTACAAAAATAAGTGTTATTTCTTCTTTATCTTACCCCGTATGCGTACGGGACGTTCGTGCTTTCCTTGGACATGCAGGGTTCTACCGCAGGTTTATTAGAGACTTTAGCGACATTGCTCGACCCTTGACAAAACTTTTGCAGAAAGATGTTGAATTTTCTTTTGATGATAAGTGCAAAGAAGCTTTTCACAGACTCAGGGAGGCTCTTACCTCTGCTCCTATTATTAAATCACCTGATTAGAATTTGCCATTTGAATTAATGTGTGATGCCTCTAACTTTGCAGTGGGAGTTGTTCTAGCATAGAGGGTGGAGGGAGCACCTCATGTCATATGCTATGCCTCCAAGAACCTGGATGCCGCCCAAGCAAATTACACTACCACTGAAAAGGAGCTTCTTGCCATAGTTTTTGCTTTAGACCGTTTCAGATCTTATTTATTGTGCTCTCATGTCATTATTTTTTCTGATCATGTAGCTCTAAAATATTTGTTGAAAAAGCCTGATGTTAAACCTAGACTGATCAGATGGATGCTCCTGCTCCAAAAATTTGACCTGGAGATCAGAGATAGAAGTGACAAAGAAAACCTAGTTGCAGATCACCTAAGTAGAATTGAAGGAGATGGATCACCTGCCACCATTGACGATGATTTTAGAGACGAGCACCTTCTTGCAGTACATGGTGAGACACCTTGGTATGCAGACCTAGTTAATTTCTTAGCTGCACATGTTTTCCCTACACACTTTTCTAAAGCTCAAAAAGATAAACTTAAAAGCAATGCAAAATTTTATGTGTGGGACGACCCGTATTTATGGAAGTTTTGTAATGATCAAATAATTAGGAGATGTGTACCAGACCATGAGTTTTCTTCTGTTCTTACATTTTATCATTCATCCGCTTGTGAGGGGCATTTTGGACCCCAAAGAACTGCTAGAAAGGTGCTAAGTGTGGATTGTATTGGCTCACCCTATTTCATGATTCATATGTGTTTTATAAAAAATGTGATAGATGTCAGCGAACTGGGAACATAGGAGCAAGAAATGAGATGCCCCAAAATACTATACTTTTTTGTGAGATTTTTGATGTTTGTGGAATAGATTTTATGGGACCTTTTCCTGCATCATTTGGATATCTATATATTTTACTTGATGTAGATTATGTTTCTAAATGGGTGGAGGTCATTCCCTCTAAGACTGACGATTCTTCTGTTGTTGTTAGTTTTGTTAGGTCACATATTTTCTGCAAGTTTGGAATTCCAAGGGCAATAATAAGTAACCAAGGATCTCATTTTTGCAATAAACACATGAAAGCCTTGCTAAATAAATATGGGGTTGCACATAAAGTTTCTACATCCTATCACCTCCAAACAAATGGATAGGCTGAAATTTCTAACAGAGAGATCAAATCCATTCAGGAAAAGACTGTTGGACCCACTAGAAAAGATTGGAGCAAAAGGCTAGATGATGCACTTTGGGCTTATAGAACGGCATTCAAAACACCGATTGGCATGTCCCCCTACCGCTTAGTCTATGGTAAAGCTTGTCATCTCCCAGTGGAAATAGAGCACAAGGCATATTGGGCAGTAAAGGCATGTAATTTCGATGCTACCAAAGGGGGAGAAGAAAGAAAATGGCAACTTCAAGAACTTGAGGAGATTAGGCTAGAAGCATTTGAAAATTTAAGGATATACAAGGAAAAGACCAAAAACTTCCATGACAAGAACATCTTGAAGAAAGACTTCCAAATTGGTGATAAGATATTATTGTACAAATCAAGGCTCAAATTGATAAGAGGTAAGTTAAGGTCAAGGTGGGATGGTCCATTTATTGTAACTAACATTTTTTCCTATGGAGTTATTGAAATTAAAGATGAATCTAACGGTTTTGTTTGGAAAGTCAATGGCCACCGGCTCAAAAAGTATTTTGAAGAATTAAAGGAGCAAAAGGTGGATGGTTTGGACATTAAAGACACTATCTACCCAACTTAAGGGGAGTTTACTTTTCTTGCACCTACATTTCATTGTATATATTATTTTCATGTTTTTAGAAGTAAATGTTTCTTTTTGAAGTGAGTAGTTGATAATAAATTCTTAGGCAAAATAAAATGAAAAAATAGACATTGTAAATACCATGTTATTTCTTTAGGCACTTTTTCTTAATGAATAGGAATAAATGTATCCCTTAGGTTGTCTTCATATCATTTTAGAGTCTTTTGAAAATAAATTAAATTTGGTTGTTAAAGACTCAAGGTTTGAGCTAATGGATGAAATCTTGGATGCTTGAGTACTACTTGGGTATGGATTCTTAATTGGTGACTTGAGATGAATTATTTGTACCTAGTGAGAATTAGCCTTATTTTTGTGACACACATATGTGATTGTACTCTAGAACTTGCTTAGGTTCTTCCAAAATCATATTTCTATGATTGGATCACATCTATAGAGGCTAATCAATTTGTTTTACTTTCCATATCAATTTTTGGCAAAATATCAAGTTTATTATATTTTCCTTTCCATATTTCCTACTCTTAACCATACTTTTCCATGGACTTGTTTGTTTGGGATGTTTCTTGATGCTACTTGTTGGGTTCTCCCGGCACAAAACAATAAAAAAAAATGCAGCGGAAACAAGAACCCTCGAGCGATCCATGCGAAAGAAAACTCGTACGAAGTTATCTATCTAATAGATTTATCTACTGTTTATACCTTTGAAGCGTGCCCTTCGTTTATCCCACTCGTCCAAGATGCGCCGGATCTCTTGCACGTTCAAACGTCCGTGCCTCTATTCGTATCCACACGGACACAATCTCTCAACTTCGGGAGAACTACCTTAGTTTGCTAGCAACCTGAGGTAGCTCGAAAACACCAAGAACCTTACAGTAAGGTTTCGGCCAAGAGTAGAGGAGAGGAAGAAGAGATGAAGGGAAGGGGAAAAGCTAAGGCAAGAAGAAGCCCTCATCCAAAGTCACAAGTCCCTCTTTTATAATCATCCCATAAACATGAAGAGGTTTGTGTCTCTTTGGCTTCCTTCATCAATACCAATAAAGAGCACATCTTTTCATGTGTCTCTTCATCTTTTCCCATGCAAGAAAAGAATCTTTTCATCCAATGAAGAGAGACTTTTCTCTTTCCTCCATGCAACTCCGACCGGGCCTCTCGGGCTTCCGACTCGGTCTCCTAACCAAGTCTCCTGAGTGGCGAGCTCCCGACCCAGTCTGCCGAGCTCCGACTCGGTCTGCCGAGCTCCGACTCGGTCTGCCGAGCTCCGACTCGGTCTGCCGGGTGCCGACTCGGTCTCTCGGGCTTCCGACTCGGTCTCCTAACCAAGTCTCCTGAGTGGCGAGCTCCCGACCCAGTCTGCCGAGCTCCGACTCGGTCTGCCGAGCTCCGACTCGGCCTGCCGAGCTCCGACTCGGTCTGCCGGGTGCCGACTCGGTCTGTCGAGCTCCGACTCGGCCCGCCGAGCTCCGACTCGGCCCATCGAGCTCCGACTCGGCCCGCCGAGCTCCGACTCGGCCCGCCGAGCTCCGACTCGGCCCGCCGAGCTCCGACTCGAATCTTTTCATCCAATGAAGAGAGACTTTTCTCTTTCCTCCATGCAACTCCGACCGGGCCTCTCGGGCTTCCGACTCGGTCTCCTAACCAAGTCTCCTGAGTGGCGAGCTCCCGACCCAGTCTGTCGAGCTCCGACTCGGTCTGCCGAGCTCCGACTCGATCTGTCGAGCTCCGACTCGGTCTGCCGGGTGCCGACTCAGCCCGTCGAGCTCCGACTCGGCCCGTCGAGCTCCGACTCGGCCCGCCGAGCTCCGACTCGGCCCGCCGAGCTCCGACTCGGCCCGCCGAGCTCCGACTCGGCCCGCCGAGCTCCGACTCGGCCCGCCGAGCTCCGACTCGGCCCGCCGAGCTCCGACTCGGCCCGCCGAGCTCCGACTCGGCCCGCCGAGCTCCGACTCGGCCCGCCAAGCTCCGACTCGGTCTCTCTCGAGTTCCGAACTCGAGTCCCCCGAACTAACCTCCCGAGTTCCCAACTCTGGCTCAGATCTCCCGAGTTCCTAACTCAGGCTCAGATCTGCCGATCAACTTTCCCGAAGCATTGTGTCCTTTGTGTGTGACCCAATAGGTTCTTGTGACGTTGGCAATGCACCTAAACACTTTAGACACATAAGCAATGAGCGGCATCTAGCAATGCATCATTGCTACCCAAGTAACAAGAAAAGTCGAGATCCGACTAAACCTCCGTGGCTAAGATAATGTATGACCTTGTCCTTCTATCCTTGATATCTAGATTGACCAATGAGGCATAGACCGTGTCATCCTCAATCAATCTTTGTGTTTCTTGATCCCTGAGTAGACTCACTCAAAAAAATGAGCTCAATATCTCATACTGACTCATTTGAGCATGGCCATGCGTTTCAGCAGTCCTACTCGATCAAGGGGCCCACAGATATCACTCCCGTCATATGGGAGGGATAGATCTCATCTACATCACTCACATCCCTCCGCATAATTCATTACATACCCAGTGATCGCCTTTATAGTCCACCCTGTTACGGGTGACGTTTGACGATACCAATGTACATAACTCCTTATGTAGGGAACCGTAGTGACTTCAGGTCTAAGGACTATTCATACCAATAGTCACATGAGAAAGTCTATGACACTCATATGACAATCTATGAAACTTTCTCATGGCGGGTCATTCAGTACACATTCTCCAATGTATACCCATGTGTCAACTTGATATCACATATCCATGACTTGTGAGCTCAAGTTATCAGTTGACCTACATGCTAGTCTCCATGCATTAATATTGTCCCTGAATATTAATGTTTGACTAGGAATAATTTAGTGTAGTGTTCTCTACATTATCTCACTATCGATTCAACTAATCGATATAATGTAGATAAGAACCTACTACACAAGGACATTATTATACTTAGTCATTCGGCACATAATACAAAGTAAGTATAATAACCAAACATGTCTTTATTAATGATAGAATATGCTACAAAATGCCCCTAGTCAATCATCACATAATTGGCTCTATCGATTCAACCAATCGATATAATGTAGATAAGAACCTACTACACAAGGACATTATTATACTTAGTCATTCGGTACAGAATACAAAGTAAGTATAATAACCAAACATGCCTTTATTAATGATAGAATATGATATAAAATGCCCCTAGTCAATCATCACATAATTGCTTAGGTTCTTTCAAAACCATATTTCTATGATTGGATCACATCTATAGAGGCTAACCAATTTGTTTTCCTTTCCATATCAATTTTTGGCAAAATATCAAGTTTATTCTATTTTCCTTTCCATATTTCCTACTCTTAACCATACTTTTCCATGGACTTGTTTGTTTGGGATGTTTCTTGATGCTACTTTGCCTGAGACGGACAAAAGATCAAGTGTGGGGGAGGTGGTTAGTGTTTTGGAATTATTTTGTATCAAAGATTCATTTTATTTCAAGTTGAAGCCAAAAGGTGCCAAGTTGAATTGAGTTTGGTATCGAGATCAAGTGGGAAGGAGTAGTTAAGGAGGAAAACAATTGAGGCATCTAGATTCCTTACTATACTTTGAAGATCCAAATGGCACGCAAAAGCAATGAAAAAAAAAATCTGTGCCAAAGTGAAAAAAAAAATCTGAGCTAAGTGTCTAATGGTCAGTTGAAGTCAAATTCCGGAAGAAGTCAAGTAATAATTTGAAGATCCAAGCAATTCTATGTCAAGTTGAATTCGGCTGAAGAAGAGAGGAAATTCTATGCAAAAGAAGAAAGGAAATGGCCAAGCAAAGTATCAAGACTGGAAAAAAAACAGAGAAAGAAAAATTTTGTGAAGCATATGTTGGTCAGAAATGGTTTGGATTAGGAATTGGGAAGCAGTAATTATGGAAGTTAAGAAGAATTCTTTCAGCAACAGTTCTCTAGAAGTCGAATTAAGCTGTACAAAATCAGCTAGTCTGAATCACAGCTGAACAGATCAGAAATAGAGTGGAACTGCAGCTGAGCTAATCCGAAACCAATGCAAGGGTTGCTGACAAGAATTCAGAAATAAACCTTCACCAACTATCAGGAATTCTGAGAGCAGCAAGGTTGAGAATGTAAGCTGGAAATGCGGCTAGAAAAAAAAATCAGTTGGAGTGCTAGGACTAAGGTTGTGTCTCCATGAAGCAATTTCGGAACAGTTTATTATCAATCTCAAACTGAATTTGGGTTTGGAAAATCAGTAATGCATTGCTGAATTTAAACAAAATTTGCAGAATGGTTTTTAATTGGACTCAACCTCTTGGGAGCAGAATTTAAACTACTGAATGAATCAGCAGTGAAGTGCTATTGAGGAAAATTGCAGTGCAGTGCCGAAATACCAAGTGAAGTATTTAATTCCTTACCTACCATTCGATGCAAGTTTCTGTGATGTAATAGCTTTGAGAAATCAGAGAATTGCAAGGTCTGAAAGTAATGCCATGGAGCTGAAACTTGAAACAGAAAAAAAATGATAGAAGTGTGCCAACTTGAAAAGGATATGTATCAAGAGTGAGTTGCAAGAGTTGGTTAGTGAGGGTTCTATGTGGAGCATCTAATTCCCTAATTGTTATTTGAGGTCTCAAGTTCTCTGATACAAACTCTGATCCGAAGTGCTCCATTAGAAGATTTGAGAGCAGGAAAAAAAAAGAAGAGAAAACAGTTTGAAAAAAAAATTGTGAAGCAGTTTCTTTATTTGGCTCCATTTGAATTCTCTAGTTCAGAACAGAAAAAAAAAAGTTTGGAAGCCGAATTGCAAGAAAAGATTGAACAAAAAGTAGATGAGTAGAAGTAGAGAATGAGTTGCGATCACAAATAAAGAAAGTTAGCAGCTGGAAAAAAAAGAAGGAAGAAACAAGGTTGGTACAAAAATTGAAGTTTTGGCACCATGAAATCAGTGAAGATATTCTCATCCGAATCAGAGCTTTGCTCCACTACAATTCTGACTTTGCTAGAGGGTTACGAAAAAAAAAGAAAAGAAAGAAGAAGGAAAAAAAAGACAAGTGGCACGCAAAAGCAAATTGGCACATTGAAATCAATAAAGTTTTCTTCATCCGAATCAAAGGCATTATCCAAGTCTTACTCCACCACACTTTTGACTTCAACATGAGGACTATAAAGAGGGCAAAGTGCATTAGAAATATTCTTGAGCAACCAAGTCTTCCACTTCATCAATTTTTCTATTTTCTTAATTATTACTTCATTCTTACCATTTCATATGACTTTAACTTTTGAATAAACTTTTGTAGATGTGGATCCTAATCATGAATAATGGTGGAGAGTAGATAACAAGCAAGCCTATGGTAGTGCAAAAAGCATGTGTGTATGAGTGAGCTCCACTTTCATCATGAACTTATAACTCAAAAAGAGAGCCACCAAAAATTTCCCGTGAAAGGCTTAGTGAGTTAAATCCATCTCAATGAATCATGAAGAATGAAATTGCTAAATTGTTGATTTAAGGACGAGATACTAATCCATAGAGCTTAGATTTTTGAGAATTGACAACCTTGGGTAATTTCTTTTCATTTGCTTCTAACTATGTTTGGAAATAATTTAAGGGATACATATTTAGTAGTTTTCGCGAGACGCTCAAGCTTAAGTGTGGGGGAGTTGATAAGTGTAATTTTATTGATCATTTCAGATTCTTAAATCCATGTTTGACCCATATTTTACTTGCTTAATATTGAATTTAGCCTAGGTTTCATGAATCTATTCTATTTTGGGCTTTATTGTAAATCTTGATTCATTTGAATTATTTTGCTACTAAATTGTTGATCTACTTTTGTAGGCTTGGAAGGATCATGGACCTAGGTCATACTGGGTCAAGCTTGAGTCGGAAGTGGACCCGGATTTAGTGATCAAGCATCCGACTAATATGGGTCGTCCAATTCAAAAACGGTTAGATCTAAGCCATCTGAGAACTTTTGAGGCAATCCGAGCTAGGGTTAAGGCTAATCAAGCACTTAGGTCAAGATCTGAAGGTTTCATCCAAATAAGAGATCATCTAGCCGGTGGATCAAGCTCAGAAGGATCTAGACCATCCATTCAAAGATCAGGTTGATCTGAGCCATCCGTTGCAAATCTGGAAGATCCAAGCTACTGAGAGGCAGATCCTGACCCTTGATCAAGATCTGGAAAGTTTCATACAAAATCTGAAGAGATCTAGCCGTTGGATGGAGTTAAGTGAATCTCGACCGTTCATTTCTACAACTATATAAACGGTCTCTGCTTCCCTGATCAGATTGTCGCGTCTTCGCCGAGCTCAGCTTCTTCGTTTCTTCCTTCACTGTTCTTCTTCAATGTTCTTCATCTGAGGGCGTGACCACATCGATTTCGATTTTAGATCAAGTTCTAGATCGTTGGGAAGATCTCTCCGTGAAGATTCCAGCTCTAATTCGGCCAAGAACAGAGCTGAATGAGGGTTTCTTCAGATCTATCATTTGATTGCTTGGTTCTCGTTTGTGTGCCGATTTCATCCATCTGAGCTATCTGGAGGGTCCTCTGGAGTGCTCCGATCATCCCCAAGCCATCATCGCAACCCGACACAACGAGATCAAGGAGATCAGATGGATTCTTCGGATTTGAGCAGAGTTTGAGTTGGATCGATTCGCAGAGTTAGATTTCTAGCGATCTATGCAGCTAAGGGGTTCGAGGCTCACTCTTGTGTGACGGCAAGGAGATCTTGAGCTAAGGGAAGGGATCGATGCTAGTTTTCTTAATGCATTTCTGATATTAGCTGTAATTTCGATTTCTGTAAGTTATTCCATTTCTGAACTTTGTATCAGCTGCTTTAGTTTTCTTTCCGGAATCATTTCTGCCTTAATTAGGTTTCATTTATGCAAGTTAATTAGACATATTGCTTGTTAGTGAACGATTCCATTTAATTTCGGTTAGTTTTATACTTCAGTTCTTGCATATCAGTCATGTTTCTGCAATCAGTTCCTTCCTGGCGTATCAGATTTTATCCTCAGTTCCTGAATTTTGTATCAAGTTAGTTCTAGTTGATCTTCTGAATTTACATTGTAGCTTGTCTCATTTACAAATCACTTGAAATCAAGTTCTGCATTTGGTTTTGATTGATGCGTATCAGTTTTATTTCTGCAAAATTCAGTTCCATATTTGCAAGTCGGTTTCATTTCTGTAATTCTTAGTTTGTAGTTGCTGAGGTTTGTATCAAGTGAAGCATTAGCTCTTATGCATCTTTGCTGAAGTAGATTAGTGCATTCGAATTCAGTTCAATCTATTAGACTCTGCATCTGAATTGATCTACAATTGTTTGATTCTGAATTTCTGCATTCTTCAGTTTACATGTTTGCATTTTTGATCTCAGCTCATTAGAGAGGTTGTTTGTGTAGTGAACTATTGCACTCGGAATTAGTTTGTTTGATTCTGAATTTTTGCATTCAATTTTTCACTCAGTAGTTCTAAATGGACAGCTTAATCTCTGCGTATCAGCAGAATCCCCTGCGTAGCAAGTGAACCCTAGTTTCTGAAATTCTGCATTCCATTTCTGCATTAGTTTGTTCTGGAATTCTACATCCAATTGTTGTTGCATTTCTGCCTTCAAGTTTCTAAAATGTTTCCGAATTGATCAGCTACTTTCTGAGTATTAGTTAGGTTTTTTTGAATTTGGTATTAAGTGAACATTAGTTATCTGAATTTCTTTTCGAGCATTGGTTTATGCACTTGATCTCAGTCTTTCTTGTGAGTTTCTGGATTCAGTTGTTACCTGATTTCAGTTTTCGGATTCTGGATTTCATTGAGTCATTCAAATCTGCATATCAGTTTTTTAGTAGCTTGCATTTTGAATCAAGTGAAGTTTCACATTGACTTTGTATAAGCTTGGTTATAGATTGCTTAATAGTTGGTTGTTTTGAGTGTTAGTTTCTGAAATTAAACACGACCTTTAATGTGATCATTGCATTTGCTATTAGTTTCATTCTCCAAATCTGAAAATCTACCTTGGTTTGATTAAGTTCATAATTGGTTGAGTCCTTAATTGCCATTACCGAGTTAAGTTGCTTAGTTAAGTTTCTTTCTTTTCATTGAGTTTTTATTTCTATTTGAAATCAAACCCAAGTCTTATTTGAAACCCAAAATTAATCAACGACACATAAATTCAAGCTTGAATCAACATCCTCAACTAGCCCTAGGAAAAATACGACCTGTGGCCCCTTTACTACATTTTTATCCTTGTTAGCAAAAAGGGTTTCCAACTTTACAAATATCTAAATTTGAGACCCACATTCGTGACAGCCTCTTTTGGGTCCATCAGTCCCCCCATCGGCGAGGCGGATCATCGATTCTGATTGAGTGAGACCGAAACCCTTGGGATCTCGGCCAGCATCGGAGCCACTCGTTGAGAAGCGACCTGTTCAATCTAATGTTGCTCCAGTGCTCCTCTGACGACGTTAGCGACTAAACGACCAACTCCACCTGTGTCAAAATGACGGGTTGTCCATCTGGATCTGCCATCACAGTGTTCCTTCTACTGCATAGATGTTTACCACAAATGATGCCAAACTTATTGCGGAAACGAATGACAGGGATGACGAATCGCCAAAGCGCATCCCACGGTGACGATGACAGGGAGAAGATGTCGACGCCTGCGAAATGAGCACGAGCATAAAGGGGATGCACCGGAAGAAGTTCCGGTGGAACCCTCTCCGACGCTAAAGTCAGAACTCCTTCTCTTAGGGAGAAAAGCGAGGAATCAAAGTATCCTAATTCTGAAAATCTTACTCCATTTTTTACCTGGGTGCCAAGGCATCTTATATATCTGATGCCTACGTCTCACGTATCCCCACCTCCTGTAGGACCGGTGCCGTCGATAAAGGGGGGTGAATATCGACCGAAACTTCTTGCGGAAACTTCGTAGAAAACCTCGTTGTTTCATTCTTAAACAGAGCGTTAATAGTAGCGGAAAAGTAAAACATAAAACTAAAAGAACACAGCAGACACGCGAGATTTATTTACTTGGTTCCCGACCCCCCAGGGTCAGTACGTCTAAGGCCTATGTACTCGGTGTGAGTCCAATATTGGTCTCCTTTCCAGAATTTTCAGAGGCAGAGAAAACCCGTCTTACAGTTGATAATTACAAGCACAGATATAGAAAATTAAATACAGAATAATAAACGCAAACCGAACAAAATAAGGTTTGACGCTCGACCGATCTGGATCTCCGAAGTGCCGCGCACTTCCTCCTGGAGCCTCCCGGTCATAGAGCCTCTATTTAGCGCATTGTCGTCGGTCAGAATGATCAGAATCACTCTTGGAAGTTATGTCTGAAGCAGAGGGGTCGAAGCCCCTTTTATAGGCTTCATTTGGGCGCCTGTGATGATGGGGGCGCCCCTATAGACTTGGTCAAACTTTATCCCCGCGCCGAACTCGTCGCAGCTGATAAAACCTTTGACCAGGGCACCCCAGACCTCCCGGGCGACTGATTGAAAGCTTATCTCTGTTTCGAACTCGAAACAGCAAATACAGCTTTCAACTTGGGCGCATGTATCATCCCGGGCGCCTGAATGGAAGCCTATTCTGCCTTCTTCACGACACTGCTTCTTTTGTTCTTTGAGCCAGGCGCCCCTATAGATGGGTGCGCCTGGATGCTGTTGGGCACCCCTATTGATGGGGGCGCTTGGCCTCAAGGCTTCCATCCGCCTTCTGTGTGATTTCCCTGCTTTGTCATCCATCCTTGGCACCTGCAAGATACATGAATACAAAGCAAATATATACACAATATTAGCCTTAAGGACTTGGTTCTGACTTCGGATTTCCACGAAACCCTAGGTCGAACCGACGCAAGTTCCCACCCTTGAGAACGCGCCTTTCACCTACTCCTTTCAAGAGCCGGTTGCGACCAAGTCCTTCGGGTGGACTTTAACTTAGCTTCCGATACTCTCGGATCTCGAGACGTCCGAACCCTGACCCGTCTCTACTTCTGTCCTTAGTCATCGCTCAGCTAAGTTGCTCAGTCCCTCAGACCAAGACTTCGTGCCCAAACCCTAAGTCCAGGACTTCGGTGCCTAACCGTCGGCCAGGTCTTCGTGCCTAATTCCTCGAACTAGGTCTTCGGTGCCCAACCCTCGGCCAGGTCTTCTTACCTAGTCCTCGACCAGGACTTAGTGCCACCTTCCGAGCAGGTCTTCGGTGCCTAGCCCTTTGCCAGGACTTAGTGCCCAATCCATGATCAGGACTTAATGCCCACCTTCCGAGTAGGTCTTATTGCCTAGGTTTACTAGGACTTTCTTTCACTTTGGTTACTCCTCTCTTGACTCCCCTTCCCTTGTTTAATGTATCACTGACTTAAGTATTTTGTCAAACATTAAAACACTTAGAGGACGACATCACTGATGCAACTTGCACCAACAATTTCCCCTTTTTGATGTTTGACAATATCTTAAGTTAGATTGGCTGAAGGGATTATAATCCTTGAAAAACTGGTCTAAGTTTTGAAGATAAGTTTTGATCTTTTGGGAGAAAAAGAGGAAACTTCTAACTTAACCTTACTCTCCCCCCTTTTTGAAAAACATTTTGATTTTTTTATCCTTTGGAAAGAAAAGAAAAAAATTTATTTCTAACTTAAGGCGCATCTCTCCCCCTTTGTCATACATAAAAAAAACTAAAATACTTGCACCAACAATGGAAACCTTTGGTTCTTTTTGAAAGTACTTAGTGTAATTTTTGAAAGCATATTATAAAACTAAGTAATTAAATTGTACCCAAAAAGAATTTCTATTTTGTCACAAAAAACTTCTCACTTTAAAAAATATTGCTTTAGAACGACTTTAATAAAAATATTTACTCATAAAAAGATTTTCACTAGTGCATTTTGAGAAAGCTTTGTATTTTGAAAGATATATTGCACTTTTTGAGAAAAACCAGTACTTTTGGAAAATGCATAACTTTGAAAGAATACTATGAGCTTTGAAAAGTACAAGTACTTTGAAAAATATTATGATCTTTTGAAAAATGCAAGTACTTTTGAAAGATTATGTAATTTTTGAAAAATATAAGTAACTTTGAAAGATATTATGTATTTTTGAAAAATATTTACAATTTTGGAAAATATAACTATTTCTGAAAAATATTATGCATATTTTGCAAATACTTTTCGAAAAATTAAGCACTTTTGCAAAAGATTAGACTTTGAAAAATATAAGTACTTTTTTAAAAAAAATATTATGCATTTTGAAAACATAATATTTTACTTGACTAGGTTTCTTTTCCAGTCTGACACAATCCTAGGAACCCTTATTAACTACAAGGACATTTTCCTAAGTGTCCTGGAAAATCTTTCCAACTCAAGTAACTATTATTTCCAAACAGAATTTTGATAAGCCAAAAAAAAGAAAAATGATAGAACTTTGAGAATATATGTAAGTACATTTTGAAAAATGTGTAAACTTTTGAAGACACGGTATTTTACTTGACTTGGTTTATCTTCCAGTCTGAAACAATCCTAGGAAACCTTATTGACTACAAGGACATTTTCCTAAATGTCCTGGAAAATTTTCAAACTCAAGAAAAATTATTTTAGAAACAATTTCATAAGCCACAAAAAATCAGAAAAGTAGAATAATAGTACTTTGAAGGACTTATATTTTTAGCTAGATTTTGAAGATATAGTTCATGAAAATATGTTATTAAATAATTCTTTTAATTTGACCTCCCACTAAACTTGACCCAGTCCTGGGAAGCTTGTTGACCACAAGTACACTTCCTCTGAGTCTTTAGGATTTGGTTTAGATCAAAATGAATTATTTAACAATTTCAAAAATAATTGCCAACAAAAACTTGTCGAAGAATTTTCGTTTGACTTAGAGTCCCCCTAAATTTGACACATCCTCGGAGTCCTTGTAGATCATTAAGTGGGTCTTCCTTTGTGTCTTTAGGGTTTATCAAAATCAAAAGAATGATAATTTTTAGGTAGATAAGTTTTGAAACCAGTATGCATATGTGATAGAAATTAAGGCGTAGTTTTCGAAAATTATTTTTAACGAAAAGAATAAAACACTCCCCCTGCATCCAACATCGTTTGACTCTATCTAAGTGCCTTAAGGAACTTTAGTGTTGTCCTAAGAGGCTTGTGTCTAATTTCGTGAGTCAAACAATTTTTACAAAGATATAATTTTTGAAAACATATAATATATATTCAATCAGACAAGCATGAATTCCATAAAAACATTATTATGTTGAAGCACTATTTTGAAAATATATTTTTAGAAAAGTATTCTAACAATTTTGAAAAATAGTTTTGAAAAATATTTTTCAATTTATTAGTCCTTAACATCTCACCCATTCTAGATGTCTCAATACAGCAAGCATGGTTGCCTTATGGGTGCATTGTGAGATGCTTGAATCATTTTTCTTAATTTGTTATTAAATCTAAGGTCTAATTGAAACTTGTGTTAGATTCAAATCTAGCAATAGTAAAGTGAATTTGATTTTCAGTAATTGACTTCCAGGTCTTGGCGAGGCTTTCCTTGACAAAGCCTTTTATAGAAAATTCATCTTCAAGTTACTTCTTGAAAGATTTTGGTCTAACTAGTTTGGGTCTTGGATCGGTAGCTTCGGCTAGTTCTACCATAAAGGTTTTCCGAACGTACTATCATCCCACCTCCTCCCAATACTAGGTTGTTCAAGTTTCAATTAGTTTTTCCTATAACCGTTCTAAAATTATGCATAAAATTAAACATGAATGACATGACATATATTAAGGAAAATAGAAGATGCATGATATGACAATTATGCATGAGTCAAACAAGTCAACAGACATTTTAATTAAGTTTCTAAAAATGTATCAAATTCCCGATTTGATACATGTCGTGTGAACCCGCGAATATGCCAACCCACTTTGACATATTTAATGTTGTTAATTTTGATTGTTTCAGTTTAGGTAAAGTTTTATTTAGTTCGAGTTCAAGTTATTTAAGAATTAATTGGAATTGAGTTAATTAAGGATTAATTAAGTTAATTTAAATTAATTAAGGATTGAATTAATTTGAATCATTTGAATTAACTAAGGGTTAATTGAATTATTTTGAATTATTTTGAATTTGAATTAATTAAGATTTAATTGAATTAATTTGAATTTGATTTAATTAATATTTAATTGAATTAATTTGAGTTAACTTGAATTTGATTTAATTAAGATTTAATTGAATTAATTTGAATTTGATTTAATTAAGATTTAATTGAATTAATTTAAGTTAATTTGAATTTGATTTAATTAAGATTTAATTGAAGTAATTTGAATTAATTTGAATTGATTTAATTAAGATTTAATTAAATTAATTTGAGTTAACTTGAATATGATTTAATTAAGATTTAATTGAATTAATTTGAATTTGATTTGATTAAGATTTAATTAAATTAATTTGAATTAATTTGAATTTGATTTGATTAAATTAAAGTGAGGATTAATTTCGAATTAATTAACATTAAAGTTCAGAATTAATTGATCTTAAAACTAAAGGATTAAGTTAAGTCTTAAAAATTAAAATTTAATCAAAGTTTTTAAGGTTTATCTTGATTTAATTTTCAAGATTTCTTGGTTGGTCAAAAGTTATGGGTCTAATTTCATCATCTTCATTATTTCGAAAATATCTGATTCCCTTACTATTTCTTCTTTATTTATCTTTTCAAGTTTTTTTAATAATTCTGATTTATTTGAATCTTTGTGAACTTTATTAATTATGACCTTGATCTTAGAAAATTTTATCTCCTCCTCAAAATTAGATCTTTCAATATCCTCAAAGTAGGAGGAGTAATATGGGTCACTAGTTAATATTTCAGAATTATCCAAGGGAATAGTTAAATTATAATCTAAAGAGACATTATCTTCACTATCCTTAGAAGTATTTTCATTAATTTCAGGATTATCTCCTGAAATATCTTTATGAATTTCAAATTTGAATTCAGTATTATCCTTAGAATTTTCAAATTTGAATTCAGTCTTATCCTTAGGATTTTCAAATTTGAATTCTGTCTTATCCTTAGAATTTTCAAATTTGAATTCAGTTTTATACAAAGGATTTTCAAATTTGAATTCATAATTATCCGAATTAAAATTATCAGAGTTTTCAGTATTAATTTCAATAATTCTATTAGATCTATTTTCAGAATTAAAATTAAGATTAATTTCAGAATTAATTTTACAGATTAATTTATTGGTATTGATAATTAAAGAGTTAATTTTTGATAGTTTATTATTGTCTACATTATCTAGTTGATCATGCAAAACATTAATTTGTCTATTTACACAATTTAATTTTTCAGTAAAATTATCTAAATAATTTACATAAGAAAATGCAGGAGATTTAAAAATTTTCGGAACATAAAATTTACGTACCTTTGCCGGACACTTATTTTTGTAGTGTCTGTATTTCTCGCATTTGAAGCATCGTACGTGACTTTTGTCTCTCCGAACTCCGGCGCTGGTGCCTCCTTTGCCGCCAACGACGAACGATTCTTACGAGTAGGACACTGACTTTTGTAGTGTCCTCCTTGCACGTGAAGCATATAATATGGAATTTAAAAATAGACATTAAAAAATTGTACCTGATTCACCCTTGGGCTCCCCCTCAACTCCTGGCGTTGTTGCTCCGTCGGCGGTTAGACCGGTGAAGAGCGGTCTGGCTCTGATACCACTTGTAGGACCGGTGCCGTCGATAGAGGGGGGTGAATATCGACCGAAAACTTCTCGCGGAAACTTCGTAGAAAACCTCGTTGGTTCGTTCTTAAACAGAGCGTTAATAGCAGCGGAAAAGTAAAGCATAAAACTAAAAGAACACAGCAGACATGCGGGAGTTATTTTCTTGGTTCCCGACCCCCCAGGGTCAGTACATCCAAGGCCTATGTATTCGGCGTGAGTCCACTATTGATCTCCTTTCCGGAATTTCTGGAGGCGGAGAAAACCCGTCTTACAGTTGATAATTACAAGCACAGATATAGAAAATTAAATGCAGAATAATAAACGCAAACCGAACAAAACAAGGTTTGACGCTCGGTCGATCTGGATCTCCGAAGTGTCGCGCACTTCATCCTGGAGCCTCCCGGTCGTAGAGCCTCGTCTTTAGCGCGTTGTCGTCGGTCAGAATGATCAGAATCGCTCTTGGAAGTTGTGTCTGAAGTAGAGGGGTCGAAGCCCCTTTTATAGGCTTCATTCGGGCGCCTGTGATGATGGGGGTGCCCCTATAGACTTGGTCAATCTTTATCCCCGCGCCGAACTCGTCGCAGCAGATAAAACCTTTGACCAGGGCGCCCCGGACCTCCCGGGCGCCTGATTGAAAGCTTATCTCTGTTTCGAACTCGAAACAGCAAATATAGCTTTCAACTTGGGCGCTTGTATCATCCCGGGCGCCTGAATGGAAGCCTATTCTGCCTTCTTCACGACACTGCTTCTTTTGTTCTTTGAGCCAGGCGCCCCCATCAATAGGGGCGTCTGGCCTCAAGGCTTCCAGCCGCCTTCTGTGTGATTTCCCTGCTTTGTCATCCATCCTTGGCACTGGCAAGATACATGAATACAAAGCAAATATACACACAATATTAGCCTTAAGGACTTGGTTCTGACTTCGGATTTCCACGAAACCCTAGGTCGAACCGACGCAAGTTCCCACCCCCGAGAACGCGCCTTTCACCTACTCCTTTCAGGAGCCGATTGCCACCCAGTCCTTCGGGTGAACTTTAGCTTAGCTTCCGATACTCTCGTATCTCGAGACGTCCGAACCCTGACCCATCTCTACTTCTGTCCTTAGTCATCGCTCAGCTAAGTTGCTCAGTCCCTCAGACCAAGACTTCGTGCCCAAACCCTAAGTCTAGGACTTCGGTGCCCAACCCTCGGCCAGGTCTTCGTGCCCAATTCCTCGAACCAGGTCTTTGGTGCCCAACCCTTAGCCAGGTCTTCTTGCCCAGTCCTCGACCAGGACTTAGTGCCCACCTTCCGAGCAAGTCTTTGGTGTCTAGCCCTTTGCCAGGACTTAGTGCCCAATTCATGATCCGGACTTAGTATCCACCTTCCGAGCAGGTCTTATTGCCTAGGTTTACTATGACTTTCTTTCACCTTGGTTACTCCTCTCTTGACTCCCCTTCCCTTGTTTAATATATCACTGACTTAAGTATTTTGTCAAACATTAAAACACTTAGAGGAGGACATCACTGATGCAACTTGCACCAACACCTCCTCCTCCATGTTTCTTAGTCATCGATTACTTGACAGCTGTTCTCTTCCGGTAACGGCCCCTATGACTATTAAGGCCCTAATTACCATGCATTACAAACAATAATTACCTAATGACTTTCCTGTTCTGAAAGGAGGAGAGGGTACTTAAAGCCTGACTTTCTTATCCCTACGCTGATCTTTGGGCTCCACCCTCCCGAGTTAGTCTCGGAGTCTTATCTCCCGAGCTGACCTTGAGAGTCTTCTTCCGTTCCCCCGAGATGGTCTCGGGAGTCCGATTTCGATTTGACCTCGGGGGCATTCTCCCATTCTCTGAAGATAGTCTCGGGAGCCCGATTCCCGGTCTAACCTTGGGACACTAATTTGGTGAGCTCTGTCACGTAGCTTTTCTATATCATGTGTCTCCTCTGATTGCTCATCCCTATTAATAAATATTCTCATAATCACTTTTGCTTATATATATATATATATATATAGTGTGAGTTCAAAGATTTATTTCTTTGCCAATCTCCTACCCGATGTTTTCAAACATACAAACAGCAGCCGGAGTGGTGAACAAATTTACGGGTTTATCAGTTTACGTGACCCCAAGCCATGGTCAAAGTCTTCCCATTTGATCGGTTGGTTCCTTGGTCCTATCGAGGAAGTCATTCCAATTTCCACACCAATTCCAAGTCAAGTTTAACGCGCTAAAAATTATAAACTAATAAAAAGATTTGATTGTTGACTTAGTCCTTATACAGTTCTTTAATTCTCTAATTAATGGACTACTTTGTCAACACACGAAATTTCTTGGCTTTCAGTTGGATTAACTTGGAGCCTAAGAAAAAAAAAATATGAATCAGACAACAGATAAATTAAATCTGGGATGATCGATTTAATCCCATGGAAGTTTTTCATCGGTCACTAGGATAAATCGGGAAGCACTTACAATGCGCAGTCTAGAAGCCCAGCGTCCCAGAGTTCTTGGAGCCTATGAATATAACACATGTGGAGTTGTTAATGAATATGATTTTTTTTTTGGGATAAGTTTGACACTCTGGTCTCACTCACTAAGAGATTTTGTCTATATCTATTAGATATTTAAAAATAAATTAAATTATAGTATTGAGATGAACAAAGTTTTGAGTAATTCCTTAATAAATTTAATTTTTAAATTGTCTAACTTCAAATATAAAAAATGTAATCTATTTTTTACGAATTCATAATTTTAATAATATTTAAACATATAGAATAATAATTTTTATTTATGAAAGAACTATTATTTTAATTCAACTTTAAATACAATTATGTAACTTCTATCACAATTTAAAATGGATGTTTTAATAAATAAGCTTGAATAATTTGGAATTACAAACGAATAAATTTGAATACAATCAAACTAAATTTAAGTTAGTTTAGATGGAGGCCCGGCTTAAAGTATAGACTAGTGTCTAGGACCTCTATTATATTAGAGTCTATATATATATTGATATATGTATATATGGGGTTGAACACCCCGTTGTTGACACGTGAAGTGAAGAAGCTATATGGCCAGATGTATCGAGCCTGAACGACTCTTTCCGAAGCTCCCTAGACCCTCTCGGAAAGGGGATCCCCCGAGACCCCCGCGGGTATGCACGCCTCAGAGATCAAATCACAAGACGCACTCCCGATATCACCTCGGCAAGTCAGGTCCCCGAGACCACTTCAGGAAGGCAAAATGCCCGGGACCCCTCAGGCCAGAAGACCCTGAGATCATCTTGGGGAAGCGGAGCCCAAGAAGCATTCGACCTCAAGGAACGGTCCCCCTTTCTTCGAATCTGCGGATTACCATCACCAATTATCGCGGAGTCATCATGACCCATAATTGTCGCAACGGTCCAAACTTAATGACGACGTGGATCGTTGCAAAGGTTATCCTGTAACCAACAAATCGGGGGGATGTGGCCAAGATCGTGGAGATTCGTGAGACAGCCGCCACAGGTATAAAAGGTACTCCAACCCCTCCGGTAAAGGGGTTACACACTCTCTATTTCACACATATCCTTTTTGCCTTCTTTTCATCTCCTAGATCGAGGTACTGACTTGAGCGTCGGAGTGGGCTCCGCCGAACAAACTCCAGCGTGTTCCCGTAACGCTCGTGTTAATCTCACAGGGTGTGAGTTCTTCCTCTAGCGTCAGCGTTCGCGTGGGCTGAACCCTGGTGACTGGTCGTCGATGTCGATTCCTTCCGGAACAAGTTTGGCGTCGTGTGTGGGAAACCAGTAAAGCACCAAAAGGAGCATAGATGATAGAGCCGGCAGGACAATCCATTGTCTTGACAAAAGAGGAACTGGATCGCTTGGTGGCTAACGTCATCAAAGAGGCACTCGATCAACACCAAATCGAGCAGACCGCCTCACAGCGAGGTGTTTTTGTGCGGGAGGAGATCCCCATAATCTCCATCTCGCACTCCCAACCGCGAAGATCCGTCACACCACTGGGGCGATGCACCGGAGCAACCTCGGACCACAGACGAGACTCTCCTGAAGATATGGAGAAGTATTGCACCCAAATACCCCCGAGCCCACCTCGGGAGGCGGAGTCCTCGCAGCAGCCGACCTCAGGAGCCCTGACTGCCTCAAATAGAAGGATAAGGACGCAGACTGTTTCAAAGGATACCCCTTTACCCCCGAAAGCAGGGGATGCGGCCTGAATATCGGCAACGTGGCGCCGCTAAAGGGGGCACGATCAGTCAGCCGACACCAGTATAACAGGTAGTCCAACCCCTCCGGTAGGGGGGGGTACAATCTCTGATCTCCACATACTACTTTTCTTTCTCACTACCAATTAGACAATCTATTGACTTGAGCTTCGGAGTGGACTTCACCGGACCCTTGTCGGCGTGTCCCCCTAACGCTTGTGTTACTCTCGTAGGACCCCCCCCCTAAGTTCCTCAGCGACGCAGTCTCCTTGCCGGGGCGGAACCTTTGTGACTGATCATCGCCGACGACTCCTTCCGGAACACAAAGTAAGAAGCAGATAAATAGTACTATAAGCAAATATATAAAAAAAAGTTAATGTGAAGCATACTAGGCCAGTGAGAGTGGGCCGAAGGTGACATGAAATAGAAAACAACATGGGTCGAAACTAAGACCAGAACATATCAATGACTCGAGGGTTAGCATATGACAACAGCTTGAATACGGAGGCGTATGGCGATGTGAGTCTACACCGGATTTAGGGGCGGAGGTGTACAACGGTTGTGGGTCAGAGCCGATAGCGGCGTCGAATATGAAGGACACTTGGCTGGATTGTATCGGAGTGGCTGGAACACTATAAGAGGTGGTGATGGTGTGGCAGATATGGGGCGAAGGTGGGCAAATGTGGTCGATCTATGATGGATCTAGGATGGAGGTGGTTGACAGTGGCGGATCTAGGCTGGATTTGTGTCGGTGAGGGCTGGTTGCGGCGGATCTACGTTGGTTCTGTGCATTGCATTGTAAGGGTGGCATGACATTGTGTTGGCAGAAGCAGGACAGAGGGCGGCGGTCATCGACGTGCACCTGAGAAATCTCGTTGTGTAGAGATGGCGACGTCGATGTTGACAAAGAGAAGAGGTGGCCCACTTTTGAGAGGAGGGAGAGCCCTATCTTATAAAGAATAGTCATCATTTATAAGCATTCAATGAGAATTAAGGGGAATTAAGGAGTATTAAAGCATGAATTCATTAGCATTAAAACATAATTAAGAGAGACATACAAGTGCCTTATAAGATCTATGTTGACAAAGTCAAGAGAAATGCTACATGGACGTTGTGGTGACTGAGTCTTGCCACGTGGAGGTTTTATTGACCGAGCCTTGACCTAGCACATGGCTTCCCCGTTGCCCGGATCAAGAACCCGTCACATGGACCCTTACTCACCAAGGCAACATCATCAAACCAAACATTATTGACTTTTTTTTTCCTACTTTAATTGAGTGAACCATTAAATTAAGGATGGGCTAAATTCTTTAAAAAAATGTTGATAATGGAGAAGAAGGTGATGATGAGGACAAATGGATCAATAAATAGGAAAATTGATTGTTAGACGGTGTGGAAGAGATACATGCCAAACAGAAAAATCAAAGAACAATCAAAGACTAAAAGACTTCGTTCCAAAGTCGATCGCACTTGGAACAAATCAACAATCAATCCTAATTCTTCCAAAGAAAACGTGGCTCCAAAAAAGCCGGCATCCTTTTGCTATAAGTAGGACACAATCTTTCATCCTTTTCCTATCGGCCGGCGATCAGAATGAGAGCCTCCTCAGTAGCTTTGCTTCTTTCTTTCCTGCTCTTCTCCGCTGCATCTGCGGTCGACTACACAGCGACCAACAACGCCGGCGGCACCCCGGGAGGCGCCCGGTTTGACTCCGAGATCGGCCTCGACTACAGCAAGCAGGTTCTGGCCGACGCCTCCTCCTTCTGCTGGTCCATTTTCCAGCAACCCACCGAGGCCGACCGCAGGCCGGTCCAGAGCATCGCGCTTATAGTCGAGTCCATGGACGGCGTCGCCTACAACTCGAACGACGAGATCCACCTCAGCGCCGACTACGTCGCGGGCTACAACGGCGACGTGCGGACGGAGATCACCGGCGTGCTGTACCACGAGGTCACGCACTCGTGGCAGTGGAACGGGGGCGGCGCCGCCAACGGAGGCCTTATCGAGGGGATCGCCGACTTCGTGCGGCTTAAGGCTGGGTACGCGCCGGGGCACTGGGTTGGGCCCGGTGGAGGGGACCGGTGGGACCAGGGTTACGACGTGACTGCCAGGTTCCTGGACTACTGTGAGGGGCTGATGGCCGGCTTCGTCGCGCAGCTGAACGCGAAGATGAGGGATAGCTACAGCGACGACTTCTTCCAGCAGCTGCTGGGGAAGACGGTGGACCAACTTTGGACTGATTATAAGGCCAAGTACAGTGAATAAAAAAACAATATACTTATATATTTATATATATTCAAAATTAATCATTAAATATTAATCCATGCTCGATGGATCGAATAATTTGGAACGATATACATTGCGACCTTGTTGTGTTCAAGCTTTTATGTACCAAGATTGGTGACCGGTGGGAAACTTCCGTGGGGCCGGGCCGATCACCCCAGGTTCAATTTGTCTGCTGCCTGGTTCATCATTTTTTTTTTTTTTTATGTACCAAGATATTTTTAAATAAATTAATGGATAATTATTTAATAAAGATAAATATTTATCGTTAATTATTTACTTTATTTTTCTGCACGTATATAATTTATGATAAAATTTCACCGATTAATAATTTATTAATATGAAAATCATTCTTAATCAGATAGATATCTAGAGGGGACATAGATATCTAGATCAACACTGAATATAACTAGGTCAAGAGAGACCAAGGGATGTATATCCAACTTGTACTTTGGAGTGCATTGAGTATAGAGGTATACTGGACACGACCTGCTTAAAAAGAGATCACAGATTAAGTATCATTGGTCATTCTTTTTATGAACGAGTGTAGCTGATCTTTTGACTTGAGACCTTCATTTATTCTATGCATGAAGTTATGTACTTTGATGACGTTAAATGTAATTTTTAATCGGATTATGATTAATACGATAGTTGAGTGTATGACAAAGCGTATAGAGAATAGTAGAGTCAATAAAGAATTCATTGCTCTCTTAGATTATGGAGTTAACATCCTGGCCACTTAATAGAGATATTAGTGATTCAAAATCCATTGTCATGGGAGGAATTACTTATCCTTCAAGAGTAGTCTATTATATCTTGGAAATAAAGTAAAATAATTAATTTGGTGATGATGTATATTGTACCGAATTAATTGGGATGCAGGCTAGATGATGATATTGATTTATACAGTAATTGGTTCTTGGTGATTCATAATTTATGACTAATATTTTATCACATTTGGTGACTAAAAATTATTGCTAAACGATTACCTTAGTTTGTGTGTGAATTTACACTGCCTTCATGTATAGAACCTAGAAGGTCGTACGCATTTGTCCCCACGGGATGGACTGATGGTTAGTGCGTGGGTGTTGCCACCAAGAGGTATGGGGGTGATAACTACCATTTTGTTGACAAATTTAGGCTCTCAAATCCATGTTTTGATCCACTTTTATATGCTTAAGTTTGTATTTACATTAGGTTTCATGAATTCTTTTTATTTTCAGCAATTTACCAAAGGGCGTACGTAACAATCGGAAATTACCAAAGGGCGTCCCATGGTTTCTATTTTACCAAAGGGCGCACGGCTTAAAGTGAACTACCTAATATACCCCTCCCACCACAAAATACCTTTTTTGATCACATTTTCGAGACATCCGAACCACTTTTGAAGTAAAATAAGAATTTATGGTTCGGATGGACAGGTAGTGGAAATTTTATCAGACTATATATATATTACTACCTTGCACAAGTCGAATCATCACGAGGGTACGTATATATTTGGACATTGCACAACTCAATTCATCAAGGCAGTTGAGGAAGATAGGTGTTGAAGGAGAAAAAGCAAGCAACAGATTGGTAACAAATACAAATAGTAATGTACGTATGATTGTCATCTTTGATATGGTATCAGACCTAGTTTTATACTTATCAACTCTTGCTACAATTTTTATGTTTGGAGGAGTCTAAGATGAATAAATGCTTAAATTCGACCTAGGGGTGATATATTACCCATATCAGGCCCTAGAAGTGCCAGAAATTAAAGGAGCTCAGTCCCTGTGAGTGCATGATATCATTAGATTTCAGGCCCTAGGAGGGACTGAAATATGTTATTTTCAGGCACTGGGAGGGCCTGAAATAAAAGGAATTCAGGTCCTTTCAGGGCCTGAAATGAAAAGAGTTCAGGCCCTTACAGGGGATGAAATCATTGGATTTGAGGGCCTGTGAGGCCCTGAATCAATATAATTCAGGCCCTCCAAGGGCCTAAAATATACTGATTTCAGGCCCTCAGGCCTTCCTAGGTCCTTGATTATGATTTTTAAAGTTTGCAAAATGTAATTGTAATTTATTTTTCAGGGATGTTAATGTTGTTGACGAAATTCTATCCGAGATATGGAATACTCTTGATGATAATGCTGTCACGGGGAATGGATCAGAAATTACAAGGAATTTGACAATTGATCTAAATGAAGAAGCAACTAATATAGAAGGTGAGGGTTTGAATTCTTCTACAAAAGTTGTTGAATTCTTTGAGCCAACCTGGAGTGGGGAGGAAGGAATTGAAATCCGGAATGCAGATGAATTAGAACCCATTACAAGTGTACTAGAATTCCAAGCCGATGATATGCAGATTGAGCAATATGAATTTCCCCCAGATGAGTACAGTGACTTAGAGGAGGAGTTTCCATTAGCTGAAGATCCTTATATTTTAAATTCTCGATTGCTTGCTGGGTCAATTGGAGAGGTAGAGGCAAGAGATGAGCATGAATTTTTTATGGGGCAGATATTTCCATCTAGAGAAGAATTCAAGAATGCACTTGTCAAACATGCCATAGTTAAGCATATGAGATATAACCCAGTTGACACCCGAAAAAATAGAGTTAAAGCAGTGTGCTTCAACCAACCATGTACATGGAGAGTAGTAGCAAGGGGGGAAGTAGAGTTTACTGTTACAAAATATATAAAGGAACACCAATGTGGAACTGTTAGGGAAAGTGCTGATCATCATGCATGCTCTTCATCATTTGTTTCTTCTTTTGTTGAAGAACAATTTCTTCATAATGACCAATACAAACCCAGTATGATTATATCAGATATTAAAGCTAGATTTGGAGTGACCATATCATACAGAAAAGCATACATAGCTAGGGAGAAAGCATTGAAAAAGGTTGTTGGAGATTATGATGAGGCTTACAGAGATCTTCCATAATATCTGCGTGAGTTAAGAGCTAGAGATCCTGAAACGTATGTGGCACTATGCAGGAATGGTGACAATCAGTTCCAGCGGTGTTTTTGGGCTTTTGGTGCTTGCCGAAGGGTGTTCAGGTCTTATTTGCGTAGACTTATCGGAATTGATGCCACACACCTAAGAGGAAAGTATCCGGGAGTAATGTTGATTGCAACGACGATTGATGGTAATGACAATGTTCTTCCAGTTGCCTTCGCAATAGCTGAAGTTGAATGTGGGTCTGCATGGGAGTGGTTTTTGGAGCATACAAAGAGGTTCTTTGGTGTCGATGATCACTCAATCACCATAGTATCAGATAGACATCGGGGCAATATATCAGCAGTTAGAAAAGTCTACCCAAACGCGCATCATGCCTTTTGTTGCCACCACATATGTTGTAATATGGTAATTGATACTGGAAGTAGAGTTGCTGTAGGTTTGTTTTGGGCAGCAGCACGAGCCAACACAACACTCCAATATGATATGATAATGCAGACAATTCTTGAAAAACATCCAGTTGCCCATAAGTGGCTTCACAACATTGACCCTAAAAGGTGGGCAAATGCACACTTTACAGGGAGAAGGTACAAAATGCTTACCACGAATTGTGTGGAGAGCTTAAATGCTTTGTTCAAGTCTACACGTGAGCTTCCCATAAATAGGTTAATTGATAATACAAGAAGAAAAGTTGCTCAATGGTTCTATAACCGTAGAGAGGAAGTCTCCAAATGACATCTTGCTTTGACACCTTATGCTACAAAAGAAATGGATTCAAGGAGAGAGAAAGCAAGAGCTTATAAGGTTCACCCTTACTCTCAATCAGAAATGGAAGTAGAAACATGAGGCACTTCATACATTGTTGATTTGGAAAAAAAGTTTTGTCATTGTGGGGAGTTTCAAATTTCAGGACTTCCTTGCTCACATGCTATTGCCGTAATCATTCATAGGAACATGGATACACTCCCATATTGTGAGCATTATTTTTATTCTGAAACTTGGAAGTGGGTTTACATGGATCGTATTTTCCCTTGTAGAAGCAAGCAGTTTTGGCCTACTGGAGTAAACGACATTACAGTTCTATGTCCCCGTAGCCTTGTGCAGCCTGGTAGACGGAAGAAGGCACGAATAGAGTCCAGACACAATGGCAAGGTTAAACTAAAATGCAGCCGGTGCAAACAACTTGGTCATAATAAAAGAACATGTAGAATACCGCCAGCCCCAAGGTCTTGAGTTAATTGGTATATGTAGTGACCCAATATTCTGATTGAAGTTTAAATTTTGTATGTAGGATAACTGAATGTATATATTTTGTATATTGTACAGCTATAGTATTGTCAAAAAACTAGTTGTTGTTAATGTTGTGACATGAAGAAGTATTTCAATATTATGATACATTTCTTCTTGTGTAAATTTGTGTAAGCAAAATTGAGCAGTTGTGAAGTTTTCAGATTTTGAAACCCACAATAATGTTATTTCAGTTCTTGAAGTCTTGAAGTCCTATGGTTTATGAATATCTGTCATTTGAGATCCTATGTTTGTTTGCTTTGTTGATTCATTGTTCTGTGCCAACTGATATTGTATTAACACGTAATTGATAATCATTAGGACTATATTGTATTAACACGTAATTGATAATCAGTGAGTTTTGAGCAAAACTCACTAATGGATCTACCATATCTGAAATTCTGAAATCCCTATATCAGTAGACAGGGTTGAGCTAGGAGATGAAATTTTTAGGGTCCGAACCTCTAATCTTGCTGCATTAGGAGTGGTTTAGGTATATCAGTGAGTCTTGAGCAAAACTCACTGATGGACCCCCCATATCTGAAATTCTGAAAAACCTATATCAGTAGATAGGGTTGAGCTAGGAGATGAGATTTTGGGTGGCCAAACCTCTAATCTTGCTGTATCACCAATGCTATAGGAGTGGTTTAGGTATATCAGTGAGTTTTGAGCAAAACTCACTGATGGACCTCCCATATCTGGAATTCTGAAAAACCTATATCAGTAGATAGGGTTGAGCTAGGAGATGAGATTTTGGGTGGCCAAACCTCTAATCTTGCTGTATCACCATTGCTATAGGAGTGGTTTAGGTATATCAGTGAGTTTAGAGCAAAACTCACTGATGGACCTCCCATATCTGGAATTCTGAAAAACCTATATCAGTAGATAGGGTTGAGCTAGGAGATGTGATTTTGGGTGGTCAAACCTCTAATCTTGCTGTATCACCATTGCTATAGGAGTGGTTTAGGTATATCAGTGAGTTTTGAGCAAAACTCAATGATGGACTTCCCATATCTGGAATTCTGAAAAACCTATATCAGTAGATAGGGTTGAGCTAGGAGATGAGATTTTGGGTGACCAAACCTCTAATCTAGCTGTATCACCAATGCTATCGGAGTGGTTTAGGTATATCAGTGAGTTTTGAGCAAAACTCACTGATGGACCTCCCATATCTGGAATTTTGAAAAACCTATATCAGTAGATAAGGTTGAGCTAGGAGATGAGATTTTGGGTGGCCAAACCTCTAATCTAGTTGTATCACCAATGCTATAGGAGTGGTTTAGGTATATCAGTGAGTTTAGAGCAAAACTCACTGATGGACCTCCCATATCTGGAATTCTGAGAAACCTATATCAGTAGATAGGGTTGAGCTAGGAGATGAGATTTTGGGTGGCCAAACCCTAATCTTGCTGTATCACCATTGCTATAGGAGTGGTTTAGGTATATCAGTGAGTTTTGAACAAAACTCACTGATGGACCTTCCATATCTAGAATTCTGAAAACCCTATATCAGTAGATAGGGTTGAGCTAGGAGATGAGATTTTGGGTGGCCAAACCTCTAATCTTGCTGTATCACCAATGCTATAGGAGTAGTTTAGGTATATCAGTGAGTTTTGAGCAAAACTCACTGATGGACCTCCCATATTTGGAATTCTGAAAAACCTATATCAGTAGATAGGGTTGAGCTAGGAGATGAGATTTTGGGTGGCCAAACCTCTAATCTTGCTGTATCACCAATGCTATAACAGTAGTTTGCAATAGGAGGTTTTTAGATATATCAGTGGGTTTTTATGTGCACACTAAGTACTAATATTTATGAGTTATGTTCTATAAACATATTACACCTATACAACTACAAATTTATTATCCACCAACTTAAATCAGAAGTATTTTATGGTTAACAAAGACCCTAAAATTTTCTCAGTTGAGGCACACGGTGGGCCTGAAATCACTTGATTTCAGGCCCATCCTGGGCCTAAATTGGAGCTATTCAGGCCCACACTGGGCTTGAATTGATGTGATTTCAGGCCCACCTTGGGCCTGAAGTTTTTATTTCAGGCCCTCCTTGGGCCTGAAAAGTTTTTATTTCAGGCCCGCCGTGGGCCTGAAATGATTTATTTCAGGCCCACCGTGGGCCTGAAATGATTTATTTCAGGCCCACCGTGGGCCTGAAATCATTTTATTTCAGGCCCACCTTGGGTCTGAAATCATTTTATTTCAGCCCACCGTGGGCCTGAAAAGTTAAGTTCATGCTCACTTTCGCCATTAAATAAAATAATGATTTATAGATTAATATTCTATATTTATCTACAAGTTGTGACTAAATCCTGTAATTTTATTTAATTATTAATTTTTAGAATTTGAAACAAGTTTTTTAAATTTATGGTAGAGATAATCCAGCTTACTAAGTCAATACAGAATGCATACAAATTTTCAATTCCTTCGAGACCATTAAGTCATATTTTCAAATTATGTATCAGAAACCCACTGATGGACCTTCGATACTTGGATATATATCAGTAGTTAGAGTTAACCAAAGAGATGTTATTTCTGGTGTGCAAACTTAGTCCAAATCATTATGAGTTATGTTTTCTTACCGTATCAGTTGGTACACTACATTGCATCAACTCAATGTGAATCAACATCACACAATTATTTTGTTTTTCTGGACAATAAATTATATTGATACAAATTACACAATTTCTATACAAATGGAGCTGAATCACCAGCAAAGGATGTTTTTTTACAACATTACTTCAAGAGATTGACAGTCTCATGTTTTACAATACATGTCTCCCATAATATTTACTGTCAGATCAAATATCATTTTCGTTATATCTCCTTGTTTGAAATCCATCTTCTCATCGTATAGGAGACATCGGACGTATTGCATAACAAAGAAGACACAATCCACGTTGAAAATAACAAACAGTATTTCTGATTTCAATAAGTGGGGTAATAAAATACTTTGATGATTTTAAAATTTTCAAACTCTTCCTCACTTACTGACCTATGTTCTTGTTGGGGACATTTTTGTCTGACGGAGTGCCATTTGTCCAAGGGATGATGACTTCGTAGATATGGATGAATAGCCGTAAGTCCCTCGCGACTATATTGTTTAAGTTCTTTTATCTGTCAAATATATCATGAATTTCAATGACATTTTTTACCAAATGATGAACATATATATGAATAAAGGTAGGTACCTCACCGCTGAGTCAAAATCGTGCTTATATTTACGACCACTAGCAAGAGAATTTAAATGAATGAAAGTCATTGCTTCTGTATCCACCGCCAACAAGTGAAAGTGTGTATTATCACTGCACAAAGGTATTAAAATATATCTAAACCCTTGTTCTATCATATCCGTCTTCATCACTTGTTGCAGGGAAAAACTTTCTTGACGATCTTATTGAAGCCTAAAAAGTTGCAAAATCAAAATTATTAATAACCACATCATAATAGTAGGTCTTCTACAATCTATTAATTCATACTAATTTACATCACTTACTGTAAAGAAGGTTGAACAATATATTGACTTATTGTATGGCCTACCAGATGTGGATGCTCCCCTAAATAACATTTTACAGAAGGCATCAATGACCTTGCCTTTTGTAAAAACCTCTCCATTGAGGATTTGTAAGAATGAATGCAATTTCAAAGCAAAGGGTGCATCCTCCCAGATAAATTCATTAGCCAACCTGCCAAGAAATTGATAAGATTATATATTAAAGCCCCAAATATATTAACTAAATTATGTTTCATAACTTACTTTAGGTTTTCCAATTTATTTATCACGTAGGCCACTTCTTTATCTTGATTTTTCTTCTTCGACTTCATAAAATGCTTCTTCACAAACTACATCGATATAATTTAGACCTAACTAATTAATGACCAAATTCAATAAATTTGACGTAATTTATATGAAAATAACTCACATACATCAATGCTTTGTTGCCTCATTTTGTATAGTTTGGAGGTCCTTTTTTCCTCCTTTATATCTTCTTCAGACATGACTTCCATTACAGTAATGGTTTCTCTTGCTTCATCCATATCCTCCTCACTAAGTTTCCTTTTTCCCTTGTCCATGACATTTGATATTTGTTCCTTTCACCGCTTCCCCTTATGTAATAGCTGGTGACATACTGGACTCTCAATTGGAGTATTTCTGTAATCATACCGAGTTCGGTCACGTCCTCTCCTTATTCTACAAGATACTAGATCAGAAAGAGGACTGACTACAGGATAACTTTCTTGACCCTCCATCCCTTTTTTTTCGATAATTGAAATTAATTTCTTAATCCTTTCATGCAAACATATATTTTCCTCTGTTAGCCCCTTGATTAGGGTGTCTTTAAGAATGCATTCACCACATGACCTTACATCTTCTGTGTCATATCCTTGTGATGTCTCCATTGCCCGTGGAATGTCATCCCCAATCTCAAGGTTCTCAAACAATGTGTTTTCATGTAGGTTAGGAATTATTTCATCAATCACCTGTCAATTACCAAGTACACAAATTTTAGTGTCTCTATATCAAACTAACATAGATAACAGTTTAGAATAATTACCTCTTCGGACCTGATTTGGTTGACAAGGTCCCTCACCCTACTAATATGCGAAGGAATATTCCTCCACTTATTTATTCGGGGTCCTTCAACATTGTATGGTTTTTGAATGGGTACATGCTTCAAAAACCATGCCTACACAAAATTTTCCAGACAATTACATTAATGACAGCAAAATATTATAAAATATAATTTAGGTTAATTCTACTCACTGCCAAAAGCCCAGCAAATCCCTTTATGTAAGGGAGGTTGGTGGTCCTCTGATTTCCCTGACTTGATGAAAATAATTCCCCAATCTTAGGTAATTGGGGAGACAAAAATTTATGGATAGCTTCACCCAGTTGAATCTACCAAGATTGTCATAATCATCTACTATATCTACAAGCCCAAGAGGGACCTTATATGTACTAGACGAAAATAAAACACAAACAAATATATACAAAATATATAATTTACAAACTAATAACACATCATCCTCTAATTCAACACTTTTAGAATAATGTTTAAGTAAGTCCTCAATTCTTGTTCTGGTAGGTTGTTTTTCGTTTGAGAAGTAAGTACGATAGAGGTCACCCGATGCTTCAGTTGAATTAATAGGGACCGAAACTCCACGGTCCACTATACCCAGTACCAAAGCAACATCTCGTCTGGTGAACGCAACCGGTACACCTGAAACAATTAAAATATTTAGTTATCATCAACAATATAAGCTTCAACTTATTTCTCTTTGGGCCTGAAATGAATTCATTTCAAGCCTAACGTGGGTCTAAAATGAATCATTTCAGGCCCAATGTGGGCCTGAAATGAATTCATTTTAAGCCTACCGAGGGCCTGAAGTAAATTCACTTTAGGCCCTCGGTAGGCCTAAAATAAAATCATTTCAGACCTACCGAGGGCCTGAAGTGAATTTCACCTTAAATTCACTCATTTAAATTGATCAAATATCAATCATTTAAGGCCAACTATATCCAAGTTTTATTTTACTATAGATATTGTTTATAATTCATAATTAAAACTATTACCTGAGAATTTAAATACTTGCGAGGTTGAATCCCAACTTTCAAATATATTAACCAAAATTCTCCGGATATGCTGCAATTCTTGAATGTCCAAGAAAATACTGAAGGGCGACTCTTTGATCTTCGCAATGTGTTGATCATTTAAAATTTCAAATGCTTCAACAAAATGTTTAAAGTGGCCTAAAACATTGCACTAATGTAATTTTTTTCCAAACTCATCTGAACCCTACAGTTTTTATACATTACAAATTTATTCAGCAAAAATAAGTATAAACAATTTCACAAACTATATTGTTCTTACCTAAGCCTATCGCTAACATACCTTGGTGATTAATGCCAATGAAGAAGACGATGAACTACCTACAGACCTTTTTCCTGCCATTATGATGAAAATCAACCAGAAACCCTAAATCCTACTTTGATAGTGCCGAGCAGTATGAACTTCAACGTTAACACTTAAAGCCGCCTCAGGATCACACACTACCACTTTCCTGTATAGGAGCCTAGATTTTGGTTAGGCGGAGGGATTCGAGATATGAGCAAGCGACTAAAGCACAACTAGGGCACGCACAATGTCCTCCTTCAACAACTACGGCACACTACATTGTTGCGGTGAGAGAGAGAATGGTCAAAAATTCTACTACCTTGATATCCGAACCACATATTATCATTTTACTGTAAAAATGGTTCGGATGTCTCGAAAATGGGAATGGAAAAGACATTTTGTGGCGCCAAGGGTATAATAGGAAGTTCACTTAAATGGCTACGCCCTTTGGTAAAATAGAAACCATGGGACACCCTTTGGTAATTTCCGATTGTTACGTACGCCCTTTGATAAATTGCTGTTCTATTTTGGCTTTTAATACAATTCTTTCTATATTTGAGATATTTTGGGCAGTAAATTTGAATATCATTTTGTAGGTTTCAAATGATCATGGACCTAGATCAGATTGGGTCAAACTTGAGTCAGAATTGGATCTGGATCAATGGGATCAAGCATCGGATTAATATGGGCCGTCCATTCAAGGGAACGGCTAGATCTGAGCCATCCATCAACTTCTGGTCAATCCAAGATCAAGATAGAGTTAATCAAGCCCATGGATCAAGATCTGGAAGTTTGAACCAAATTAGAGTTCTGACCGTCGGATCGAGCTTAGGAGGAGTTCCAACCGTCCATTCAAAGGAAAGGATGATCTGAGCCATCCATCATTGATCTGATTGATCCAAGCTGAGGAGAAGTAGATCAGAGCCATTGATCAAGATCCGGGAGGTTTGGTTCAGATCGGAGAAGATTCGACCGTCGGATGAAGCAAGGAAGATCTCAGCCGTCCATTTCTAAGTATTTAAGCCATTAATTCCGCAGGTCGCAGGGTCGTCGCGTCATCGCCGAGCCGCTGTTCTTCGCATTTTCATCAGTTTTCTTCTTCGTTCTTCATCAGATCGCGCGACCACTTTAGATCAACTCTTCATTTGAAGATTTCGAATCGAAGGAGCCATTCTCCGCGAGATTTGCAAACCAATTGTGTTGCTGAGAGGAGTTCGGTTGAGGGTCTCGCCGAAATCCTGCCCTTCCTGATCAGATCCTATTTGATAGCTGGTTTCAATCGATCGGAGCCACCAGAGTGATTGGAGGGGTTCTCTGAGAGCCTATGAAGGTTTCTGAACAGTTTTGCAATCCAATCTACCAAGGAGGAAGAGATCGGGATGAGGAGTTCAGCTGCGCATCAGTTCAAGCAAATCGACCAGGGAAATCGGGTTCTTGCCGATTCTCGAGCTAGGGGGTTCTTAGTTCGACTCTTGAGTGACAGCAAGAAGGAACTCTCGGTGAAGAATTAGACCTGAAGTTTACATTTAGTTGCTTAGTTTTTTCCTTTAGCTGTTCCTTTCTGTTCCAGTTTGTTTCCATAAACTTTCAGACACTGATCGGTCTGAACGACCGATCCAGAAATCACCTGATCGGCTCTGCTTCAATTCAGCTTGTTTTCTGTATTTAGCTTGTTTAAATTCCTCATTTCCGAAGTTAGATACAGATTTCGTGATTACTTGCATTTGATATTAACCTTGTCTTTCAATTCCGTATTGTTTTGCTCAATTTCCAAGTAGATCAAGTGTAGAATTGCAATTTCCTAGTTTAAGTTTGCTTAATTAAGCCTATTTCATTTCAACTAAATTCTCATTCTTATTTGCAAAATAATACCCCCATTTTATTAGAAAACTCAAAACATTTGACGACAACAAACTTGCAAGCTCGAGTTAAACATTCATTCAACTAGTCCTTAGAAAAATACGACCTGAGGCTCCTATTCTACATTTTAACTTTGTTAGCCAAAGGGTTTTCAGTTTTATAAATATCTAAATTTGAGGCTCACATCGTGACACCTATTCGAGTCCCATCAAATTTTTGGCGCCGTTGCCGGGGAATCACTAGTTAAGTTTATTTAATTTGAGTTTGTGTTTAATATTTATATTCTTTGATTCTATTCTCATTTGCTTTATCTTTTTGTATACATTGGCTGTCATTTTTTTTTGTTTGTTTGTGGCCAAGATTGCAGGTGGTGATCTTAAGAGTTTTAGAAGCTACTGAGAATTTTTCTATTCATTCAAGCAGTCCCATGGCAGAGTTTTAGTATTTTCAGAATTTTCAGCAGCCCTACTCTCAATTCCAGAATTTTCAACAAAATTTTCAAACATTCCAGCCTTATCAAAATTTCCAGCAGCTAAATTATCAATTTCAACCTCCATGTCAGCAATTTCAGCCAGAATTTCAAAATTTTCCGCCAAGTCAGCCTTACCAACAATTTCAGCAGCCTTATTCGAATTTTCAGCAAAACCAACCTTTCAATCAGCCACAACAGCAATTTCAACCACAATTCCAAAATTTTCAGCAAGGGTACATTCATAATCAGCAGGGTTTTCAACCATTCAATCAGAATTTTCAACCTCCACAATTTCAACCCTCACCACAACAATTTTAACCTCAAACTCAGAGTTCTCAGAGCTACAATTTTCAACAATTCCAACCAAGTTTCCAGCAAAATTTTCAGCAATTCTCACAGTCAAATCAAATCTTTAATCAGCCCCAACAGTCCTATTTTCAAAGTTCACAGCAGGATAGCAATTTTGAACAACCTAATACTACATTTCAAGTTTAACAAGAGTTTCATGCTCATCAAGGAGATTTTGAGGATTCTAGTGCTCCACTTTCAATTAACTCTTTGAAACCCAAATTGGCACACTTCTACTTATTGGTTGCCAAATACTTGATTGTCCTCAAAATTTGATAGAATGCTTGCAGGGGGTCAAAACTAGTGTTCCCTCCCTCTCCATGCACTAGTTACAGTGTCACACACCGAGACCAACAGAGCTGCTGATCCAATATAAAATCAGACAACATCTCCCCTGTCCGGCGGACAATTTACACATATACATACATCACACTCAAAATAATGTTGGCCTCAGGTCTCAGGATAAGAAATAAAGCAGGATAATAAATGCAAAATTAACCCATAAACCAACCTTACACACCTGAGCTGCCCCCTGGGCAGGCGCGCAGCAAAACAATACAAAATAAGTCTAATAGAGGACTCAAAAATATAATACCGAGACAAATGAATCGCGAGACAAGTTCCACGACATAAAACGAATACATACCAAATAATAAGATGTAAAAGAAAACAGAACTACGTGGAAGCACCCATCACTGGAGTCGTAGGTGTAGGATTTGTGTCGTCGATAGAGGGGGGGGGTGAATATCGACTTGAAATTTCTTCGAAAAACTTCGTCGGAAAACTCCGTTTATCGTCTATCTATTAGGTTAGTGATAGATCATGCTAGAGCGTGCTAGAGGGGGGTGAATAGTACTTTTTCGTCGTTTGATCTCTACAAAGTCGTTAGCGCAGCGGAAACAATAATATGCAAAGTAAATAAGAAATAAACAATGCTAACAACCTGATTTACTTGGTATCCACCCCGGTCGGGTGACTAATCCAAGAATCCTTCGGTGGATTAACCCCCGGATAACCTCCGGCTAGATCTGTCGCTCCTTGTGGGTAGAGAAACCTCGCCACAAACACTTTGGAAGCTCTCTGATCACAATAGACTACTAATTCACTTTAAATAGGACTCAGCCACCACGAAGTCCTCTTTAAATAGGACTCGAACTGAAAACCTCGCTACCAGTCGACTGCCCCCAGGGCAATCGACTGGCGCCACTGAAATTCGACCGTTGCACCCCAACGTTCGAATTCTCAGCCAACTCACCAGCCACCTACCAGTCGACTGCCCCCAGGGCAGTCGACTGGTCCCAGGGCTGAGACCTTTCTGTGAGTTCCATCAGTCGACTGCCCCCAGGCCAATCGACTGGTCTAATCACCCACCTAAGGTTACCCCTTCCTGAGTGCATTCCACTCCGCACTCAAACCTTAGGATTTTCCCGAGTACAATCACACAGCACTCGTACCCTCACGACTCGACTGAATCCTCCTCCGCAGCCTCGACTGTTGCCTTCGCGCCCTCTTCATCTTCAGCTCCCGTCCCTCGGATGCACGCAAGCCTCCAGCTTGCCTCCATGCCATCCTTCACGTATGCCTCGAAGTCCGCACCCATCAGCTCATCGTCCCTGCTCTCCAAGGTCCCTCGGATGCGCACGCAAGCCTCCAGCTTACCTCCATGCCACCCTTCACCGTACTGAGGCCGTCCAGTCAAGTCAATATGTGTACCTGTACAACCTGCACACTCAACATACACATATAAGAACACAAGGGTAAACCTAACTTAAACCCTTTGCCCAAACATCAAAACACTTGGTCAATCCGGACCACAGATTGCCTCAATAATCTCCCCCTTTTTGATGTTTGACAATACGTTTAAGTTAGGGAAACAAGATAGTAGTCAATAGCAATAATAATGCATATGCAATGCATGGATCCTATCCCAAGGCATCCTACACCTAATCCTCCAAGTTAGGAATTTTTCACAACGGGATCCTATCCTAAGGCATCCCATAATTTATATTTCTAGGATAATCACCTGATCATGTCTTCTCCGAATTTGCGTTCCATTTTGGACACTAATAAGTTAACTAAGGACAAAAGGATTGAATTGGCGAAGAAACTGCAAGGTTTATCTTGAGTCCTTGAAGAAGAAGGCATCCAATGCCCCATCCTCTTCAGGCATCTTCGTTATTGAAGGTCACTCTATTTCCTCATCCACCTGGGTACTTGACACTGGGTGTAGCTCACATATATGTAATGACATACAGGGGCTAAGGAATTGAAGAAGACTCGTCGAGGGAGAAGCGAATTTGCGAGTTGGAAATGGAGCAAAGATTGCTGCTGTTGCCATCGGAACATATTTGCTAAAGCTCCCTACTGGACTTGTCTTAGAATTGGATAATTGTTATTTTGTTCCTTCGTTAATAAAGAACATTATATCTATTTCATGCTTGAATGAAAAGGGTTATCATTTAACTTTTAGTAACAATTGTTGTTACATAACTTTAAATGGTGTTCTTTATGGGACCGGAACTTTATGCAATGGTATCTACACTTAGATTTATCCGGTGACATTTTCAATATCGAAGTTAGCAACAAACGTGCACGAATAGATAATCAAATAGACTCCTATACGTGACATTGTCGTCTTGGCCATGTAAGTAAGAAACACATGACTGAAATACACCGATGTAGAATTCTGGAATCATTTGAACCCGGTTCATTTGATACATGCGAATCATGCTTAAAAGGCAAGATGGCCAAATTACCCTTTTTCGGAAAAGGTAAACCAGTGGGAGAATTGCTTGGTATAATACATACTGATGTATGTGGACCAATGTCAACCCTTGCACAAGGAGGCTATAGCTACTTCATTACCTTTATCGATGATCACTCATGATTCGGGTATGTGTTCTTAATAAAACACAAATATGAAGCTTTTGAGAAATTCAAAGAGTTCAGAAGTGAAGTAGAGAAACAGCTTGGCAAAAGTATTAAGATACTTCGATCCGATCGGGGTGGTGAATACTTAAGCCAAAGTTTCAGGATTATCATAGGGACAATGGGATATTGTCTCAATGGACTCCGCCATATACACCACAGCATAATGGTGTATCTGAGAGGCGTAACCGAACCTTGATGGACATGGTTAGATCTATGATGAATCATACAACTCTTCCATAATCCTTTTGGGGCTATGCGTTTAAGACAGCTGTTTACTTGCTAAACAGAGTCCCGACCAAGGTAGACTCTACTACTCCATATGAGACGTGGAATAGTAAGAAACCTCACTTAACTCACCTTAAGATATGGGGTTGTCCTGCTTATGTGAAGCGAACTGTATCAGATAAATTGGATGCTAAGTTTGATAAATGTCTATTTATTGGATACCCTAAGGAAACAAAGGGTTACCAATTCTATCATCCCTTGGAACAAAAAGTGTTTGTTTCAAGGCATGCTGTATTTCTAGAAAAAGAACTTCTTTTACAAGAAAATAGTGGAAGTAGTATTGAACTTGAAGAAGTTCAAGAAACTCTAGTAGACATTACAGAGACACCTAGTCTAAACCCATAACCAATAACGCATAATGATGAGCTATCAGTTGAACCTAAAACAACACCACTTCTTCGTAGATCTGATAGGACACGCAATATTCCAGAGAGATACAGATTTCTCGTAAGTGAATCGAACAACGTGTTACTCATTAACGATGACGAACCTATCAGTTATGATGATGTTCTGAAAAGTTCAGAAAGGGTCAAATGGCTTGAAGCCATGAAGTCGGAAATGGATTCCATGTACGAAAATCAAGTATGAGACTTGGTTAAACCACTTGAAGGGATTAAGCCCATAGGGTGCAAGTGCGTTTTCCAGAAGAAAACTGACATGGAAGGTAATGTTGTTACCTTTAAGGCTAGATTAGTGGCAAAAGGTTATCGTCAGAAACAAGGAATTGATTATGACGAAACCTATTCGCCAGTAGCTATGCTCAAATCCATTCGAATGCTCCTGGCCATAGCAGCTCATTATGATTATGAGATATGACAAATGGATGTGAAAACAACTTTCCTTAATGGAAACCTGCTTGAGGATGTATGCATGATACAACCTGAAGGTTTCACAACGGTTGATAAAACCAAAGTATGCAAGCTTCGACGATCCATATATGGACTAAAGCAAGCATCCAGGAGCTGGAACATCCGTTTTGATGAGACAATTAAAGAGTTTGATTTCTCACAAAATCCTGACGAACCTTGTGTGTATAAGAAGGTTAGTGGGAGTGCAGTCGTATTCCTAGTGCTATATGTCGATGACATATTACTTATAGGAAACGATATATTAGTCTTACAGTCGGTTAAAATTTGGTTGTCCAAAACTTTCTCCATGAAAGACCTGGGAGAAGCAACCTATATCCTTGGAATTAGAATCTATAAAGATAGATCAAAAGGATTGCTTGGTCTTTCGCAGTCTACATATATAGACCGAGTGCTAAAAAGGTTTAGCATGTCAGAATCCAAGAAAGGATACTTTCCCATCAGGCATGGGATCAACCTTTCAAAGTCAATGTGTCCGCGCACAGAAGACGAGAGGATTTGCATGAATAAGATTCCTTATGCATCCGCGATAGGATCTATCATGTATGCTATGTTATGTACTAGGCCCGATGTATCGTATGCTCTGAGCATCACAAGCAGATACCAGTCTGATCCAGGAATGGATCATTGGGCGGCTGTCAAGACAATCCTTAAGTACTTAAGAAGAACTAAGGATGTGTTCCTAATATATGGAGAAGGTGATATGGTAATACGTGGGTATACAGATGCCAGTTTCCAGACAGATAAGGATGACTCCAAATCTCAGTCCGGATACGTATTTATTTTGAATGGAGGCGCAATAAGTTGGAAGAGTTCCAAACAAGACACCGTAGCGGATTCTACCACGGAAGCGGAATATATTGCAGCTTCGGAAGCAGCAAAGGAAGCAGTCTGGATCAAGAAGTTTGTCTCAGAACTTGGTGTGGTTCCAACCATTGATGAAGCAGTGCCGGTTTACTGCGACAACAATGGAGCTATTGCACAAGCAAAGGAACCAAGGTCTCATCAGCGATCCAAACATGTGCTTCGCCGCTATCATCTGATCAGAGAGATTATAAGTAGGAATGATATACAAATTGAGAAAATTCCCACTGAAAGGAATTTAGCGGATCCTTTAACTAAGGCCTTGCCTCAAAGCAAGTTTGAGGGTCATGTTAGAGCCTGTGGTATTGGATACCGTAGCGATTGGCATTAGGCCAAGTGGGAGTTTGTTAGTATTGTGAGAGAAGTGTCCTAAGGCAATCGCCTTATGATTGTAATCATTTATTTTAATAAATGAATATTCACTATTTGAGTATACATGTTCGTGTATTTGATTGAGATCTTAAACTCATTTACTGAATGTCCGCAATACAATTCACAGCATGAGAGAATTTGTGATGAATTCACAACTAGTGATTATCTCTACATGTGCAATTGTGAAGTATTGAAATTGTCCCTAGTCGATGAATTGATAAATACGGACACTATCAATTCTGTTGAGACTAGCATTGGTTATTCTCTAATCAGCTGATTCTCACTGGCTGGTGACATTGGGATGTCCGGAGATAAACATGAATGCTAGTTAAGGGAACTAGTTCATTGGAGTGACTGGCTGTAAAACTTCATATGGTAATCTACATATAGATATGTCAATGAAGTTCTTACTGCAGCTTAAGTGCGATGTTCCTTTGACTTGCGGTGTTCAAGTCATCTTGGTCATGGAGACTTATACTTTGACATCTTAAGCAAGCATCTCTAAGGAGGTGTGGACCCAGGATGGTTGGGTATAAGCCGAAGTGCCCGAAGATGTTTGAACAGCCTACAAAGGATTCACCACTCCTTGCGAGGAGATGTATACCCAAGGCCTATCGTCGGATTGTTACTCGAAGCCTCTGGCCAGAGCATCACATGTTCAGAGTATGAATCTCTCAAAAACATGAGAGTAACTAGAATCCGTAGGACGAGAAAAACATTGCTTGGGCTAGGTGTGACGTAGTCAGCCTAGTGGGGACTGACACACATAGACCGTGTCCTGAACCAAGTGGGTATAAGATGGTGAAGGGAATGAGGCACGATTCATTAAAGCTGCTGAAGGGTTTCAGAATAATTTCTGAGGTCAACCGTTGATCTTTCGATTAATTGGGGATCATGATGTACTACTAGGTGCCACTCATGATCGTTCTATAATTGGTTAATTATAGACGGCCAACATAAATCGAAAGCCTATTTAGTCACACGTACTACGAGTAATCCGAGGGATTTAAAACGAGTTGAAAATTGATTTTCCGATCAAGAGAGATAAGTCGAATCTGAATTTTTCAGAGACGCATCGGAAGCATAAAATGGCTAAGTCTTTTGAAGACTTATTGGACGAATTAAATGAGTTTAATTCGTATGGTATAGGCTTGGGTTTGGCCGGCCAAAGAGGGTCCCCACCCTCTTTGTTTGGCCGGCCACATTAAAAGGGGAGAACCAAATTGTTTGGTTCAAATTATAAAATAAACCGAGCGTGGTTTGTTTTATAAAATTATGGATAATATATATAAATTTTTATAAACCGAAGTTTGGTTTATTATTTTCATGGAAATTAAAATAAACTTTGAATAGTTTATTTTATTTTATAAAATCAATTATGAATTGATTTTTCCATGATAAGAAAAATTTATATAATAAATTTCTTGTGAAAATTTATTCCATAATAAAAAGGGAGACATGGTTGTTTTTATTATAAATTAAATTATAATAAAAACTTGGCATGATGGAATAATTCATAGAAAAATTTATATGATAAATTTCTTATGAAAATTTATTCCATAAAAAGGAGACTTGACGATTGAGAGACTACTATATAAAGGAACCAAGGCAAGGCTTAGAAATTAATCTAAGAGATCTAGAAATAAGCCCTCTCTCTCTCTCCTTCTCTCCCTCTCCCTCCTCTAGTGCCGCCGGCCCTAATAGGAGAATCCCTTGTTGCCGTGAGCTTCATCCACCAAGCAGCTGCCGTGAGAAGAAGAAGAAGCGGGCGCAACTCCTTCCTCCCGGAATCTTGATTCCGTTCTTCGTTTGGTGGTTAGTCTTCCCATCTCTCTCTTGGTATTCTTGTCGTGCCTTTGGAGAATCTAGTAGTTCTTGTCGGCACGAAACTCGTGGCTTTGCGAAGTCATCCCGAAGAAAACTCGGCGTGGACGCGAATAGAGGCGGAGCTTCCAAGGGACGCTTACGGTTGGATCTCGTCCCTTTCTTCGAGTTACGCGAGGTATTAAGTAAATTAGTTTACTTTCTGCAAAATTTTAAATGTATGATCATGTCTACACAATATAAGGTTGCATGCTTAGATGTGTGGTTAAATAATTTGTGAAATTATTTATGCTAAACCTTCCGCTGCACGTAATTAATTTTAAAATTACGAACCCGCATCCATGTCAACATGCACCCGGTCCCAACAGTGGTATCAGAGCCGGTTAGTGTTCGACATAATCATATAATTGTTTTGCGGAAAACTTTGTCATGATCTCAATTTTGGAAAATTTTTCAATTATGGAAACTTTCCAATTATGATAAATTTTAGATTTAGGAATTTCAAAGTTTGGAAATCCTCATGAAATTTCGCAAACTTTTGAAATATCCTAGTTTCTAAAATTTTATGATAATTGTGAAAACTTCCCATTTTTGGAAACTTTCCAATTTTGGAAATTTCTATTTTGGAAATTTTCCAATTTTGGAAATATGTAAGTTTTCTTTGTACCAGAAACTTACAATTATTCTGAAAAACCTATTATGGAAAGCTCGCAATTTTGGGCACTTTCTTTCAAGAAAGTCTAGACAAATTTATGGAACATTAATTGACAATTAAATTCGAATTGGTTTTAAATTATTAACAAAATTCTTTACTTTGGGGAGTGCCTCGGGGAGCCACCCAAATTAAAGTTAGTTGTTGTAATTTAATTTCCTATTTTGAATAAGAATTGTCAAGTTTAATTTGGCTACGCCTCGGGAGCGGGCCAAATTAGATTTACGACAAATTTCTTTTCTTTGGGTATCTGAGCCTCGGGGAGCCACCCAAAGAAAATAATTTGTTTAATTAATTAGTCCATAAATAAAATATGTGATCAAATCTTGGAAATTTTTGAGGTGATTCTCAAACGATAATTTCCTTATTTGATTTCTTACATATTATTGTCTCCAAAATTAATTAGGAAAATTGTTTCCTATAGAGTTTATTTCCTTAAATAAGATTTTCATGAAAATAATATGTGGTTGAATTAAGGGAATCTGTCTCTTAATTTAATAAGATTTGATTTAGAGAAATCAAAGTCTTAAACATATTATTTCCGAAATTGATTATGACAATTTAGGAAATTGTTTTCCAAAACAATTCCTTAAATAAAGTATGAAATTAGAATTAGGAAATCCGGTTCCTAATTCAATTAATGAGACTTGATAAATTAAGTCACATACATACTTTATTAAGGAAATCGTTAGTACATGACATAATTATATGTCATGAATGTGCTTAGAAAGAAAAGGATGAGACCCAAAACCCCTTACAAAATATTAAGGCCAACACCTTCCATTAATATGGTTAGAACCGGAGTTTTGTTTCTCGTTTGGGTTGATGGACACATCCATGCCCGGCTTGAACCTCAACATGTTCAAACCATGGAATTAGTTTATGATTAATATAGTTGGAGTCAGAGGTCAATCCTTAGTTTTGGTTGTTGGACACATCCAAGCCTGACTAAACGGTTGAATGAGCTCCAACCATATTAAAACTATTTCTTGATTAATGGGTCAGCCTTAAGCTTGGAGCATCGATTTGTTGTGCCACAACCAAGGTCGATGTAAAGAGAGGTGCAGTTGGGTGTTATGTATATTGTTGCATATTTGTTAATGAGTTAATAACCCAATGATTTATGCAAACATTCAATTAGTTGATAGCATAAAGTAATAGTTACATATATGTAATATGTAATCGGTATAATTACCTACCTTCATAGCTAAGAATAACTTGATGGCCACAGCCATGGTTGTTCTTATCTATGGTTGGATATCAACCTATTTGGAGATGTTCCTACGATCTCCCGAATTGATGAAAAGGGTTATTCAATTCGAAAAATAAATAGGATTTAATTAATGTATGTTGATGCATTCTTTATCATTCTTCTTACATAAGCTCAATTTGTATTTCTAGGATAATCACCTGATCATGTCTTCTCCGAATTTGCGTTCCATTTTGGACACCAATAAGTTAACTAAGGACAAAAGGATTGAAAAGGCACCAAAAGGCACTTGCCATCACTGTGGTAAGGAGGGCCACTGGCGAAGAAACTGCAAGGTTTATCTTGAGTCCTTGAAAAAGAAGACATCCGATGCCCCATCCTCTTCAGGCATCTTCGTTATTGAAGGTCACTCTATTACCTCATCCACCTGGGTACTTGACACTGGGTGTAGCTCACATATATGTAATGACATACAGGGGCTAAGGAATAGAAGAAGACTCGTCAAGGGAGAAGCGAATTTGCGAGTTGGAAATGGAGCAAAGATTGCTGCTGTTGCCATCGGAACATATTTGCTAAAGCTCCCTACTGGACTTGTCTTAGAATTGGATAATTGTTATTTTGTTCCTTCGTTAATAAAGAACATTGTATCTATTTCATGCTTGAATGAAAAGGGTTATCATTTAACTTTTAGTAACAATTGTTGTTACATAACTTTAAATGGTGTTCTTTATGGGACCGGAACTTTATGCAATTGTATTTACACGTTAGATTTATCCGGTGACATTTTCAATATCGAAGTTAGCAAAAAACGTGCACGAATAGATAATCAAATAGACTCCTATACGTGGCATTGTCGTCTTGGCCATGTAAGTAAGAAACGCATGACCGAATTACACCGATGTAGAATTCTGGAATCATTTGAACCCGGTTCATTTGATACATGCGAATCATGCTTAAAAGGCAAGATAGCCAAATTACCCTTTTCTGGAAAAGGTAAACCAGTAGGAGAATTGCTTGGTCTAATACATACTGATGTATGTGGACCAATGTCAACTCTTGCACAAGGAGGCTATAGCTACTTCATTACCTTTATCGATGATCACTCACGATTCGGGTATGTGTTCTTAATAAAACACAAATCTGAAGCTTTTGAGAAATTCAAAGAGTTCAGAAGTGAAGTAGAGAAACAGCTTGGCAAAAGTATTAAGATACTTCGATCCGATCGGGTGGTGAATACTTAAGCCAAAGTTTCAGGATTATCTTAGGGACAATGGGATATTGTCTCAATGGACTCCGCCATATACACCACAACATAATGGTGTATCTGAGAGGCGTAACCGAACCTTGATGGACATGGTTAGATCTATGATGAATCATACAACTCTTCCATTAATCTTTTTGGGGCTATGCGCTTAAGACAGCTGTTTACTTGCTAAACAGAGTCCCGACCAAGGTAGTCTCTACTACTCCATAGGAGACGTGGAATAGTAAGAGACCTCACTTAACTCACCTTAAGAAATGGGGTTGTCCTGCTTATGTGAAGTGGACTGTATCAGACAAATTGGATGCTAAGTCTGATAAATGTCTATTTATTGGATACCCTAAGGAAACAAAGGGTTACCAATTCTATCATCCCTTGGAACAAAAGGTGTTTGTTTCAAGGCATGCTGTATTTCTGAAAAAAGAACTTCTTTTACAAGAAAATAGTGGGAGTAGTATTGAACTTGAAGAAGTTCAAGAAACTCCAGTAGACATTACAGAGACACCTAGTCTAAACCCACAACCAATAACTCATAATGATGAGCTATCAGTTGAACTTAAAACAACACCACTTCTTCGTAGATCTGATAGGACACACAATATTCCAGAGAGATACGGATTTCTCGTAAGTGAATCAAACGACGTGATACTCATTAACGATGACGAACCTATCAGTTATGATGATGTTCTGAAAAGTTCAGAAAGGGTCAAATGGCTTGAAGCCATGAAGTCGGAAATGGATTCCATGTACGAAAATCAAGTATGGGACTTGGTTAAACCACCTGAAGGGATTAAGCCCATAGGGTGCAAGTGCGTTTTCCAGAAGAAAACCGACATGGAAGGTAATGTTGTTACCTTTAAGGCTAGATTAATGGCAAAAGGATATCGTCAGAAACAAGGAATTGATTATGACGAAACCTATTCGCCAGTAGCTATGCTCAAATCCATTCGGATGCTCCTGGCCATAGCAGCTCATTATGATTATGAGATATGGCAAATGGATGTGAAAACAGCTTTCCTTAATGGAAACCTGCTTGAGGATGTATACATGATACAACCTGAAGGTTTCACAATGGTTGATAAAACCAAAGTATGCAAGTTTCGACGATCCATATATGGACTAAAGCAAGCATCCAGGAGCTAGAACATCCATTTTGATGAGACAATCAAAGAGTTTGATTTCTCACAAAATCCTGACGAACCTTGTGTGTATAAGAAGGTTAGTGGGAGTGCAGTCGTATTCCTAGTGCTATATATCGATGACATATTACTATAAGAAACGATATATCAGTCTTACAGTCGGTTAAAATTTGGTTGTCCAAAACTTTCTCCATGAAAGACCTGGGAGAAGCAACCTATATCCTTGGAATTAGAATCTATAGAGATAGATCAAATAGATTGCTTGGTCTTTCGCAGTCTACATATATAGACCGAGTGCAAAAAAGGTTTAGCATGTCAGAATCCAAGAAAGGTTACCTTCCCATCAGGCATGGGATCAACCTTTCAAAGTCTATGTGTCCTCGCACAGAAGACGAGAGGATTTGCATGAATAAGATTCCTCATGCATCCGCGATAGGATCTATCATGTATGCTATGTTATGTACTAGGCCCGATGTATCGTATGCTCTGAGCATCACAAGCAGATACCAGTCCGATCCAGGAATGGATCATTGGGCGGCTGTCAAGACAATCCTTAAGTACTTAAGAAGAACTAAGGATGTGTTCCTAATATATGGAGAAGGTGATATGGTAATACGTGGGTATACAGATGCCAGTTTCCAGACAGATAAGGATGACTCCAAATCTCAGTCCGGATACGTATTTATTTTGAATGGAGGTGCAATAAGTTGGAAGAGTTCCAAACAAGACACCGTAGCGGATTCTACCACGGAAGCGAAATATATTGCAGCTTCGGAAGCAGCAAAGGAAGCAGTCTGGATCAAGAAGTTTGTCTCATAACTTGGTGTGGTTCCAACCATTGATGAAGCAATGCCGGTTTACTGCGACAACAATGGAGCTATTGCACAAGC
>JAGFNQ010007391.1:223118-306183 GCA_024364735.1 Boesenbergia rotunda | reverse complement strand
GAACTTGATGAAGTTCAAGAAACTCCAATAGACATTACAGAGACACCTAGTCTAGACCCACAACGATAACTCATAATGATGAGCTATCAGTTGAACCTAAAACAACACCACCTCTTCGTAGGTATGATAGGACACGCAATATTCCAGAGAGATACGGATTTCTCATAAGTGAATCGAACGACGTGTTACTCATAAGCGATGATGAACATATCAGTTATGAAGATGTTCTGAAAAGTTCAGAAAGGGACAAATGGCTTGAAGCCATGAAGTCGGAAATGGATTCCATGTACGAAAATCAAGTATAGGACTTGGTTAACCCACCTGAAGGGATTAAGCCCATAGGGTGCAAGTGGGTTTTCAAGAAGAAAACCGACATGGAAGGTAATGTTGTTACCTTTAAGGCTAGATTAGTGGCAAAAGGATATCGTCAGAAACAAGAAATTGATTATGACGAAACCTACGCCAATAGCTATGCTTAAATCCATTCGGATGCTCCTGGCCATAGCAGCTCATTATGATTATGAGATATGGCAAATGGATGTGAAAACAACATTCCTTAATGGAAACCTGCTTGAGGATGTATACATGATACAACCTGAAGGTTTCACATCGGTTGATAAAACCAAAATATGCAAGCTTCGACGATCCATATATGGACTGAAGCAAGCATCCAGGAGCTGGAACATCCGTTTTGATGAGACAATCAAAGAGTTTGATTTCTCACAAAATCCTGACGAACCTTGTGTGTACAAGAAGGTTAGTGGGAGTGCAGTCGTATTCCTATTACTATATGTCGATGACATATTGTTTATAGGAAATGATATATCAGTCTTACAGTCGGTTAAAATTTGGTTGTCCAAAACTTTCTCCATGAAAGACCTGGGAGAAGCAACCTATATCCTTGGGATTAGAATCTATAGAGATAGATCAAAACGGTTACTTGGTCTTTCGCAGTCTACATATATAGACCGAGTGCTAAAAAGGTTTAGCATGTCGGAATCCAAGAAAGGTTACCTTCCCATCAGGCATGGGATCAACCTTTCAAAGTCTATGTGTTCGCGCACAGAAGACGAGAGGATTTGCATGAATAAGATTCCTTATGCATCCGCGATAGGATCTATCATGTATGCTATGTTATGTACTAGGCCCGATGTATCGTATGCTCTGAGCGTCACAAGCAGATACCAGTCTGATCCAAGAATGGATCATTGGGCGGCTGTCAAGACAATCCTTAAGTACTTAAGAAGAACTAAGGATGTGTTCCTAATATATGGAGAAGGTGATATGGTAATACGTGGGTATACAGATGCCAGTTTCCAGACAAATAAGGATGACTCCAAATCTCAGTCCGGATACGTATATATCTTGAATGGAGGTGCAATAAGTTTGAAAAGTTCTAAACAAGACACCGTAGCGGATTCTACCATGGAAGCGGAATATATTGCAGCTTCGGAAGCAGCAAAGGAAGCAGTCTGGATCAAGAAGTTTGTCTCAGAACTTGGTGTGGTTCCAACCATTGATGAAGCAGTGCCGGTTTACTGCGACAACAATGGAGCTATTGCACAAGCAAAGGAACCAAGGTCTCATCAGCGATCCAAACATGTGCTTCGCCGCTATCATCTGATCAGAGAGATTATAAGTAGGAATGATATACAAATTGAGAAAATTCCCACTGAAAGGAATTTAGCGGATCCTTTAACTAAGGTCTTGCCTCAAAGCAAGTTTAAGGGTCATGTTAGAGCCTGTGGTATTGGATACCGTAGCGATTGGCATTAGGCCAAGTGGGAGTTTGTTAGTATTGTGAGAGAAGTGTGCTAAGGCAATCGCCTTATGATTGTAATCATTTATTTTACTAAATGAATATTCACTATTTGAGTATACATGTTTGTGTATTTGATTGAGATCTTAAACTCATTTACTGAATGTCCGCAATACAATTCACAGCATGAGAGAATTTGTGATGAATTCACAACTAGTGATTATCTCTACATGTGTAATTGTGAAGTATTGAAATTGTCCCTAGTCGATGAATTGATAAATACGGACACTATCAATTCTGTTGAGACTAGCATGGGTTATTCTCTAATCAGCTGATTCTCACTGGCTGGAGACATTGGGATGTCCGGAGATAAACATAAATGCTAGTTAAGGGAACTAGTTCATTGGAGTGACTGGCTGTAAAACTTCATATGGTAATCTACATATAGATACGTTAATGAAGTTCTTACTGCAGCTTAAGTGCGATGTTCCTTTGACTTGTGGTGTTCAAGTCATCTTGGTCATGAAGACTTATACTTTGACATCTTAAGCAAGCATCTCCAAGGAGGTGTGGACCCAGGATGATTGGGTATAAGCCGAAGTGCCCGAAGATGTTTGAACAGCCTACAAAGGATTCACCACTCCTTGCGAGGAGATGTATACCCAAGGCCTATCGTCGGATTGTTACTCGAATCCTCTGGCCAGAGCATCACATGTTCAGAGTATGAATCTCTCAGAAACATGAGAGTAACTAGAATCCGTAGGACGAGAAAAACATTGCTTGGGCTAGGTGTGACGTAGTCAGCCTAGTGGGGACTGACACACATAGACCGTGTTCTGAACCAAGTGGGTATAAGATGGTGAAGGAAATGAGGCACGATTCATTAAAGCTGCTGAAGGGTTTCAGAATAGTTTCTGAGGTCAACTGTTGATCTTTCGATTAATTGGGGATCATGATGTACTACTAGGTGCCACTCATGATCGTTCTATAATTGGTTAATTATAGACGGCCAACATAAATCGAAAGCCTATTTAGTCACACGCACTACGAGTAGTCCGAGGGATTTAAAACGAGTTGAAAATTAGATTTTCCAATCAAGAGAGATAAGTCGAATCTAAATTTTTCAGAGACGCATCGGAAGCATAAAATGGCTAAGTCTTTTGAAGACTTATTGAACCAATTAAATGAGTTTAATTCGTGAGATCGTGGCTTGGGTTTGGCCGGCCAAAGAGGGTCCCCACCCTCTTTGTTTGGCCGGCCACAATAAGAGGGAAGAACCAAATTGTTTGGTTCAAATTTATAAAATAAACCGCGCGTGGTTTGTCTTATAAAATTATGGATAAAGAAATTTGTATAAAGAAATTTGTATAAAGAAATTTATATAAAGAGATTTATTTATCATGGAAATTAAAATAAACCTTGGATTGGTTTATTTTATTTTATAAAATCAATAATGGATTGATTTACCACGATAAAGAAATTTATATAAAGAAATTTATATAAAGAAATTTCTTTCTATAATAAAAGGGGAGACATGGTTGTTTTTATTATAAATTAAGTTATAATAAAACTTGGCATAACGGAATAATTCATAGAAAAATTTATAAGATAAATTTCTTATGAAAAATTTATTCCGTTAAGAGGAGACTTGGCGATTAAGTGACTACTATATAAAGGTACCAAGGCAAGGCTTGGAAATTAATCTTAGAGGAAAAAGGATTCTTGCCTAGCCTCTCTCCCTCTCCTTCTCTCCCTCTCCCTCTTCTAGTGCCGTCGGCCCTAGAGCCCTCCCCCTTTGCCGTGAGCTTCCACCACCAAGAAGAAGCCGAAGAAGAAGAAGAAGCGGGCGCGACTCCTTCCTTCCTCCCGGAATCTTGATTCCGTTCTTCGTTTGGTGGTTAGTTTTCCATCTCTCTCTTGGTATTCTTGTCGTGCCTTTGGAGAATCTAGTAGTTCTTGTCGGCACGAAACTCATGGCTTTGTGAAGTCATCCCAAAGAAAACCCGGCGTGGACGCGAATAGAGGCGGAGCTTCCAAGGGATGCTACGGTTGGATCTCGTCCCTTTCTACGAGTTACACGAGGTATTAAGTAAATTAGTTTACTTTCTGCAAAATTTTAAATGTATGATCATGTCTCCACAACATAAGGTTGCATGCTAGATACGTGGTTAAAATAATTTGAGAAATTATTTATGCTAAACCTTCCGCTGCAAGTAATTAAATTTTAAAATTACGAACCCGTATCCATGTCAACATACACCTGGTCCCAACAACCAAGGCCTGCGAACTCTGACGAAAAAGGTCCTCTGTCGCCTGGAGTTCTCCCAGCAGTTCCCCCAACGTATTTTCACGTTTGTTCATATTGTAGTTGAGCCGGAACTGCTCAAAACTCCTAGGCAGAGATTGGAGTATAATGTCGACCTGAGTTTCCCCGTTGATCTATGCTCCAAGTACCTCAATCTCATTGAGGTGAGCTATCATCTTAAGGAATGATCCCTTACGGGTGTCCCTTCGACCATGGTAATCGTCATCAAGCTCTTCATCGCAACCTGCCTAGCGGCCCGACCCTGGTGCCCGAAGAGCTCCTTGAGGTTCAGCATCATATCATAAGCAGTGGGCATGGTCTGATGCTGATGTTGTAATACATTCAACATAGATGCCAGAATATAGCACCGCGCCATTTCATCTTCCTTGACCCACTTCTTAAAGCGCTCCCTCTACTCTTCACTAGAGTTCTCGCCAGACTTTTCAGAACATTCTTCGAAGAGCACATATTTGTACTCTTTAGCAGTAAGGACAATGTCTAGGTTTCTTTTCCAGTCTATATAATTGGGTCCAGTAAGCTTATTTTCCTTAAGTATGGTTGCTAGTGGGTTAAAGGTCATTTTGAAACTACCTGAGAATCACAACAATCACAACTTTAGATTTCTAAAAATAAATTGATTCCTCAAACAATAAAATTTTGAAATCAACCAACACCTCAAACACCGAGAATTCGCATGTCATATTAGTGTGGACGTATACGAATTCTACATTGGTTAGAGGAGGTTTTATCCATTAATCTTACTATCTTGTCAACCTAACTTTTTGACAAATAAGATTAATAGTTGCTTCACTTCGGCCCTACAAATAATAGCAGTGACTCCGTTGGGGAGGATACTAATATTTGTATCTAAGTGTTTACCATTATACGACACTAAAAAAATTATTTCCGATTATGTGTCTTCCATTGGGAAAAATCATACGCTCTTCAATAATTTTCTATAATCTTTTCTGACCCAGTGATCCGCAGAACAAACCTATCGGTTGTGGAGGAAGGCACTTAGCGCCAACGCGCGGGCTTCTTCGCATCACTTGTCAGATTGTAATGGAGGTCACGGGACCCTTAGGGTCCCTCTCTCACTTAGTTATTTAATTTGAGGAATTTTACATGCACACACATGACAAGCACATAAACCAACATAATGAAATAGAAAAATCCTAGATTTTCCAACTTTCATGACCTTGGTCTCCAATGCGCCTCCAGTCGTGTCGCCACCTCGTCCGCTCCTCCCTACACCATGCGCAAGCCTTCCATGAAGGGATCTCCGAGCCGAGATGACTAGCTAATTATTTACATCCATCGATCCTATACTCCACGAAGGAGTGTACATAAAATCTAGATCGAAAGTAAACAAAAAGTTCGGCTAAACACATGTCGTATTTAATTGCAAAAATTAAATACCTATCTAGCCTCGTCAACCCTAAGGATTTAATTAATTACAATAATTGCACAATCAATCACACACATCTATTATTTTGGCCATGATAAGTTGGAATCTAGTGTTTGCAACATAAAGTTAGCCTACGCACATCCACATATCATCCAGCAAAAATAAAATATATGATAATGCGTAAAAATTAACCAAATCCTAAACACACAAAATCGGAAACCTCAACTCTGATACTAATTGTTGGGTATGGCTTGGCAGGCTTCCTAAGTGAATACTTGGTCATCCTTGAGAGACCTCTCCATATCTACGAATTAAAAATTAATCCAAATGGAGACCCATCTCCTAAACGACCATCTTGTCATCGTATCGATTGGTTCAAATTATAACTTGGCCAATCTCAAAAATTGAGCCTTGTAATTTGCCTAACCGTTTGACCGCAGAAAAGACGACGAGTGGATCGTCGATTTTTAAGTTTATTATCGGGGTTCAATTAATTATTTATTAAACATGATTAACAAATAATCAAAATAATAATAATTAATTAACATCCACATGAAATGATAAGAATAACAAGGAGCCAAGGAAGAAAATTATACTTTCCTTTACCTCGTAGTCTTCTACCTTATGTCCCTTCCCTCCCGGACGTCGTGTGAGCGACGAGCTACCAAGAACCAGAATCACCAAGGATCTTCAATCTTCTTCCTAGCTTGGCTGAAACCCTAGGACTTCTTCTTCCACTTGCCGCCGGCCCAAAACCTAGATTTTGGCCACCGCCGCCGCCCCTCCTCCTTGCTCCCAGCACACGCATGGTGAAGAGGAAGGGAAGAGCAAGATGATGAAGAAAGAATAGAAGAAGAAGAAGAGATAAACTCTTCTCCACAATCCAAACAAACTCCCTAATCTCCTTCTTCCTTCTCCCTACTGCCGGCTAACTTCAAGAGCGAAGAAGCGCCGCCGGCGGTGCCTTTCCCTCCTATCAAGCCCGTGCGCACCCTTAAGGGAAGAAAGGAGAAGGTAACTGAAGGAGAAAGAGGAAGCCAAAGCTCTTCTTTCACCTCCACCTTGACCTAGGAGAGAGAAGATGAGAGAAAAGAGGGAGAGGCTCTAGGGATCTCTTGTGTGGATTAATTCTTTGGTTTCATGACTCCATGGGGTATATATAGGGCTAAGGTAGGGACCAAGAGGAGGAGTTGAGTCTTGGCCCACTAATGGATCCAAATCCGATCCATTAATGAAGATCCATTCCACTAAAGGATCTCCATTGAACTTCCTCACCAACCTCCATATTTTCATATGTGCTCCACTTATTATGAGTACATCCATCCCCCTGTGTTTAAGATATCGAATGCCCGTTGATTAATTTAAATTATTGATAATTTTAATTAATCAACTTCTAACTCCTTGACTAGTACCACTCAACCTTATCATCATGTTGGATCAAATCCACCTACAAGGTTTAACATGATAAACCTTATGAGCTCATCAAGGGGGCATCATCTTCTCGACTCACCAGGACACAGATTCCGTCAATAATCAATGGCACACCATATAATTAATATTATTTTCCAACTTACCGGGCCTATCAATTTAGCAGAATAAATCTCGCTCATTGGTAAATCAATGAAATAAAATATTAACTATACATGCCTGTTATTATATCGGGATTTAGGGATTGTACTTCATAATAATCCGAGGTCCAATCCAATTATTAAGTCAGTACAAATTGGATAACCTCTAGTTTTGGTCTTGCTCAATGCACACAAAGCACACTAGTATAATTCTATGGTCAAGACAAACCACACCTAATTACACTACAACCATCTTGATAGTTTGTCCAACTCCATTTCGGTTGTGAGCCTCTACTTATACTATGTAAGAGACTGATAACATGATCTTCTGTGTGTCACCATACAACATGTTATCTACAATGCAAAGTATCGGACTTTTATGCATATACTAATATAAATACACATCTGTGTTGTTGTGTTCTCTTTCAAAATGTAGATGATCATATATATAAAAAGATAAGTCTTTTAGTATACACATCTAACAGTGTGGTCCTATGTCTATCCAGGCTAGAGGTGGATTTGAATATTTCGTCTCTTTTATAGATGATTATTCAAGGTATGAATACATTTACTTGATGCACCGCAAGTCTGAATGTTTTAATAGGTTTATAGAATTCAAGGCTGATGTGAAAAAATGTCAAGGTAAAAGTATCAAGACACTACGATCGAATAGTGGTGGCGAGTACCTCTTGGAAGAATTTAAGAACTACTTATTAGAGGCTGGGATTCAATCCCAATTGTCTGCACCTGGTACACCCCAGCAGAACGGTGTGACAGAGCAAAGGAATAGGACTCTTATGGAGATGGTTAGATTGATGATGAGTTACTCCGAGTTGCCAGATTCGTTATGGGGATATGCTCTAGAAACGACAATGTACATTCTGAACTTGGTACCATCTAAATCAGTACATTCTACTCCCACAGAATTGTGAACTGGGCGAAAGTCTACTCTGAGACATATTCGGATTTGGGGTAGTCCAACACATATGCTGAAGGGAGATGCTGATAAGTTGGAATCTCGTACAGAAGTACGCTTGTTCGTAGGTTATCTTAGAGGAACGAAAGGTGGTTTGTTCTATAGTCCTAAAGATCATAGGGTGATCGTTAGCACGAATGCCAGATTTTTAGAGGAAGACTATGTGATGAACCATAAGCCCATGAGTAGAATTATTCTTGAGGCATTGAGAGGGGAAGTTCCAACTTCAGTACCAACGGTACAGGAGGGCATACCACAAGTGACTGCACCACATGTTACAAAAGATACACAGGTGATACCTTGTCGTAGTGGGAGGGTTGTAAGACAACTTGATAGATTCATGTTCTTGGGTGAGTCGTCGGACTTGGTCCCTAACGAACATGAACCTGATCCCTAGACATATGACAAGACACTCCAAGATAAAGATACAGTATCTTGGCAAAGGATGATGAATTCTGAGATAGAATATATGGATTCTAATCATGTCTGGGAGCTAGTAGAACCACCCAATGGTGTAAAAGTCATTGGATGCAAGTGGATCTACAAGAGAAAGAGAGGATCAGATGGGAAGGTAGAGACTTTCAAAGCAAGGCTTGTTGCGAAAGGGTATACTCAGAAAGAGGGTAACGATTATGAGGAGACCTTTTCACCGGTAGCCATGCTTAAGTTGATCTGAATTTTCTTATCTATTGTCGCTCATATGGATTATGAGGTTTGCCAGATGGATGTCAAGATAGCTTTGCTTAATGGAAGCCTTGAGGAAAATATCTATATGAAGCAACCAGAGGGATTCATTGTAAAAGGCAAAGAACATCTTGTGTGTGAGCTTAATCGGTCCATTTATGGATTGAAGCAAGCTTCACGATCTTGGAACATCCGATTTGATGAGGTAATCCAGTGATATGGATTTATTCAAAGTCCGGATGAGTCTTGTGTATACAAGAGATGTGACGGAAATGTAGTGGTATTTCTTGTACTATATGTAGATGATATTTTGCTCATTGGCAACAATGTCAAAGTGTTGTCAGATGTAAGGGTATGATTGTCCAAACAATTTGATATGAAGGACTTGGGAGAAGCGTGACACATCCTTGGGATCAAAGTTATAAGGGATCGCAAGAGAAGGATGTTGTGCTTATCTCAAGCTTCATACATAGACACTGTCCTAGTTCGACTTAGCATGGAAAACTCTAAGAATGGTTTTCTACCTTTTCGGCATGGAGTACCTCTATCTAAGGAGATGTGTCCTAAAACATTAAAGGAGATAGAGGAGATGAAGGTGGTTCCTTATGCTTCGGCTGTAGGAAGCCTCATGTATGCTATGCTATATACGAGACCGGATATCTACTTTCCCATGGGCATGATTAGTAGATATCAGAGTAATCCAGGACAGGGACATTGGACTGCGGTAAAGCATATATTGAAGTACCTAAGAAGGACTAGAGATTATATGCTAGTTTACCAGGCAGATCAATTACTCCCTGTGGGTTACACGGATTCTGACTTCCAATCGGATAGGGATAAAAGTAAGTCTACCTCGGGGTATGTGTTTACTTTAGGAGGTGGAGTCATAGTATGAAGGATTGTCAAGCAGAAATGCATAGCGGACTCCACCATAGAAGCTGAGTATGTGGCAGCATTTGAGACAACCAAAGAAGCTATATGGCTCAGGAACTTCTTGATGGACTTGGATGTGATTCCTAGTTTGCCCAGAGCTATCACAATTTATTGTGATAACAGTGGTGTAGTTGCAAACTCGAAGGAACCACGAGCCCATAAGACGAGTAAACACATAGAGCGCAAATACCACCTGATACGAGAGATCGTAAAATGAGAAGAAGTTGTTGTCGCCAAGATTGCATCAGAGGACAACCTGGCGAATCTTTTCACTAAGGCCCTTCCAGTGCGAGCTTTTGATAGGTATGTGGAGGATATGAGAGTCAGATGTATGACATTGTGATGATAGCATAGTCTTTTAGTATAAGTGGGAGATTGTTAGGATGTATACTAAAAGCCTAGCTTTTGTATGGACATCTACATTTTGAATAAGAATTACATGATCATTGTTTGCATATTTATATTGGTTATTTATGTGCATATTGTCTAATACGTTACATTGTAGATAACATGGTGTGTGGTGTCACACAGAAGATCATGTTATCAGTCCCTTGTAGAGTATAAGTAGAGGCACACAACCTAGATGGTTTTGGATAAACCATTGGCATAGTTGTAGTGTAATTTGGTATTGGTTTATCGTGAACATAGAATTACACTAGTACACTTTGTGTGTATTGAGCAGGACCGATATAGAGGTGATTCAATTTATACTGACTATATAATTGAATCAGATCTTAGTTATTATGGAGTATATGCTCTTAATCCCGATATAATAAGGGACACATGTACTTAATATTTATTTTTTTGATTTACCAATGGACGAGATTTATTTGTTAAATCGATAGACTCGGTAAGTTGGGAAATAATATTATTTACATGGTGTGCCGTTGATTATAGAAGGAAACCGTGTCCTGGTGAGTCGGGTTGATGATGTCCCCTTGAGAAGCTCATAAAGCTCATCATGTTAAATCCTGCAGGTGGACTTGATCCGACATGATGATAAGGTTGAGTGGTACTACTCAATGAGTTAGATATTAATTAATTAAATTACCAGTAATTTAATTAATTAATGGACATTCGAGATCTTAAACACGGGGAGTTTTTGTACTCATAATAGGTGTAGCCCATATTTAATTATGGGGTTGGTGAGGTAGATCAATGGTGATCCTTTAGTGGAATAGATTATCATTAATGGATCGGGCTTTGATCCATTGGGTGGCCAAGACCCAACTCCTTCTTATGGTCCCTATTGTAGCCTATATATATCTCATGGAGTCATGAGACCAAGACACACAATTAACCTAATTATCTTCCTCTCTCTCTCTCTCTGTCTCTCTCTCTCCCCTACGGCTTACGCCGGCATCAAGGGAGGCAAGGAGGCTTTCGGCTGAGGTTTCCCTTGGGCGTGAGTAACATACAAGAAGGAGAGGAGTTTTGTTGCAAGCTTAGAAGAGATTTCCTTCTCTTTGGTCGCCGGCGACAAGGAGAGCTAAGGAGGGTTTTGGGTGGTGTTCAAGGAAGAAGACAACACTTCTTTCTTCTTCTTCTCTTCTCCTTTCTCGTCATTAGTTGCAGCGCAAGGAGGAGGGTTGATCTTTGGCCGGCGCAAGGAGTGCTCTCTCCTAGGTGGCCGACGGTGACAAAGGGAAACCCATTAGGGTTTTAGGCGCAAGTCTTGGAAGAAGAAGAACGTGCTTTGGTGACTTCGTTTCTTGGATGATCGTCGCCCACACGATGTCCAAGAAGAGGTTGGGTCATACAATAGAAGATTGCGAGGTAAACAAGAGGTATAACATCTTATTTTGGTTCCTTTGATCTTGTTTGATTATTGTTAATTATTGTATGATTAATTATTATCATGGACCCCGATGATAAACACAAAAACCGATGATCCACTCATCGTGTATTCCGCGGCTAATCGGTTAGACGAGTTTGATTGCTAGAAATATATGTTTGTTCAAGCGGTCGCTCGAATCGGTTAGCACGATGATGAGTCAGTCGTGTGGGAAATTGTTCTTCATTCGGATTGAAAAATTTTAATCCGGGGACATAGAGAGGTTTCCCATGTACGACCAGGAACCCAACAAAAAGTGGCTATGGACTTAGAGATGTGTAATTTACTTCAAACAAAGTCCTATGAACTCGGCTCAATCTCCCTATTATACCCATTTCGTCAAACATGATCATGATGCTGAGAAAAATGATTTTTTTTAAACTCGATTCATGTATGATAAATTTTTTCAACATGAAGACCAGCGATAATGTTATTGCTGACTTAAATTTTAAGATTATAATTTTTGATTCAGACTAAACTACAAGACAATAATATATCAAATTGAAACTCATTCAGAGTTCTTCAATTTGATATATTGTACATCTCATGATTCAATCTGATTTAAAAGTTATGACCTCTCAAAATTTATCTGGCATACACGTTAAAATAGTTATAAAATCGAAGCTGCTACAATTATAACTTTGAGAGGACATAATTTTGATTCAGACTAATCCATTAGAAAATAATATATCAAATTGAAGATCTTTGAATTAGTTTCAATTTGATGTATTGTACATCTTATAGTTCAACTCAAATCAAAAGTTATGGTCTCTCAAAGTTATATCTTGTTGTTGTAACAACTACGATTTCATACCTGCTACAACATGTTACTAGTTATAACTATGATAATTTGCGACTCAGAGCTTTCTTGAAAAGGTAACTAGTCAGGGTATTTGGACTCCACAACTAATAAGAAAAATCATCTCATTCCTTATTGGAGCATACTCTCCTTGAGATGCGCTACCTGGGTCTTCAACTGAGACTGGAGTGACTTTTGTCGAGAAGAACAAGTATTAACGAGGGTTTCCTTCATCGTCGTCCGTCTTGGCATTTCATCAAAACACTACCGGTCAAAAAAATAGGACTATCCTAAAACACACAATGCTTATTTTAATTCAAAAATAAAAACTTATTTTGCCGCCAGAGATGTACCGATAATCCTGCGATCGAAGTCTCCCTCCGGCAAAGAATCGACGAAGTCAGTCTCATCCTCTGGAAGCGCTTATTTTCCTCTTGTTATCGACTTCTCTAAGTAAAAAAAAACTAAAAAAAAGACAAAATTTGAAAAATAAAAATAAAAAATAAAACGCAGTGGCGTGGGGATCATGATATGGCAACATTTCAATTTGAGCATCCTTCAAATGACCAACTAAGAAGATCAATATCATGTAGCACCAGAATTCGAGGCTATAAATGAAAAGAAATAGCAAGGCAATTTAGGAATATATAGCAAAGAATTTGCTTGATGCCATGTTACAATTTTGAATTGATCGATTTATCTTTCATTATATATGTTAATTAATAGAGCATTACGGCGGATCCAATGGAGATCCACATGAAGGAGCCTAGTTTGATGAAGGCTGCGTAGTTGAAGTCGTTCCATGAGCCGGGACATTTCCTTGGCGACATATGTGAACTAGCCTGCCACCATGATCTACTGGACCAAGTTGAACGATATTGCTGCACTAGGGAGGGCGAGGTGGAAGTGGTCTACAAGGAGTCAAGTGAGGACGACGTGAAAGACTAGGGTGACGGCGGTGACGTTTGGCATGATCAGGACCTTCCTCCGCACATACAGGAACTTGGAGATGGGGAAGTTGATGGTGTAGGCGAACAACTTGGGGATCATGTAGATGGCGAAGCGGTCGACGAAGACCCCGATGTCATTGTCCTTCTTGAACAATTAGAGGAGAGAAGTGACGAAGGTTTAAAGCTCAGTTATGATCTCACACTATCACCAACTTACCGTGTCTCTTTGCGTTGCTAGATGGAGGAGAAGGGACGATGACGAACAGCCACCATCAATGCTTTGACGATGGAGGAAATAGAGATAAAAGAGGAGGAATGAGAGATTAAGTTTTTTATTAAAAAATAAAAAAAGGAGTATTATGAAAAAGAAAAATAAGAAAAGCTACGTAATTTAATTATTTTTAAAATACCTATATGATTTGGGAAAAACACAAAACTACTTACTTTTTTTTTTTGGTAAAATGCCGATCAAAATATAAATGTAGATCTATCAAAATGTAAATGATATAATATGACATTGAAATATTCAAAATGATATGATACAATTTAAAATTCTCATCCAACCCAACTAAAATATTTGCAATCCGTTCGGCTTTTGGGGTTTAACCGAACCGGAAGAGCCCATGGTCACCTCGAGGCCGGAGCCCAACTCGCTCGCACCGGAGTAGATAAACCCATGAAACCGGCTTCTGTAATCCCCAATGGCCGCCATGGCGTTCTCACCGTTCGACTACGCGTCTCTCTCCGTTCGAGCGCAGCGGCCGGCGGTGACCTCTACTCGTCCTGCAGCAGCTAGGTCATCGTCCTCGCTTAACACGGCTCCCCCTTCTGCTCCCCTCCCTTCTCTCAAGAAGAAGGTCCTGGTCCCTATTGGGATGGGCACGGAGGAGATGGAAGCCGTCATCTTGGTGGACGTCCTCCGCCGGGCAGGTGCTGAGGTTTTGATGGCCTCCGTAGAGGCGGAATTGATGGTGGAGGCCTCCTCGGGGACCAATCTGGTGGCAGACGTTTGCATTGATGAGTGCGCTGATGAGGTGTTCGATCTCGTCGCACTGCCGGTTAGTGCGGTTTCAGTTTCAAGTTTTCATTTGTCATACTTACCGCTCAATATACTTGCTGAATAATATATATTTTGATTTTTTTTCTTCTAATAAGTGTTTTCTATATAGAGGTCATTCAATGTTAACCTGCTTGTGGATGATATCTGAATGCTAGACGTATAACCATGTTAGCTTTACCCTTCAGCTATTTTTGTAGCTGCAACTTGTCATTGAATGTAATAATAAATAATGGTTGTATTGTGGATTCCAATTTCCCACAAGTGATCGAACCTTGATTTCATCTAGAAGCTTATCACTATGATTTATTGTTTCTGTTATGCTTATCTGAAATGTGGGATGGATGAGTAGCACAAACTCAACTGGTATTGTTTTCCTGAATTTTGGCTTCCAATAAATCTCCTGTAAAAGCTGGGCAACATTTCTAATTGTGGCAACATCTTGTTTGGCACCATATAACTTTTGCAGAGTTCATCTTACATTTAATTAATTGTTGATCCAGTTGTAGTCTTCTTTTCTCACAAACAATGTATTTTATATTCTTGTAAATTACACTAATCTGAAGTACCACCACAACAAGTTCTTAGGGAGGAATGCCAGGCTCAGTCCGCTTAAGAGATTGTGAAGTTCTTCGTAGGATAACAGTGAGACAGGCAGAGAATAAAAGGTTATATGGTGCCATATGTGCTGCTCCTGCTGTTGCTTTGATGGACTGGGGTCTTCATAAGGGAAAGCAGGTGACTTTTAATTAACTTTTGCCTCATAAAATAAATGACACTATCCTAAATATTTATTGATTTGCATTGCGAGATCACTTGTCATCCAGCTTTTATGGATAAGCTTCCTACCTTTCGGGCTGTGAAATCCAACATCCAAGTCTCTGGAGAGCTCACTACAAGTCGTGGTCCTGGCACATCCTTTGAATTTGCCCTATCATTTGTTGAACAGCTCTTTGGTCATGATGTGGCTGTAGATCTTGGAGGTAGGCTGGTAAGGCATCTATCATGGCCTGGCATTCTCTCTTTAAGTCAACTGCATTCGATGGTACTTGAAACAACCTTCCTCTTCCTCGTCAGGGCCAAATGTGGGCCTCTTTCAAGTAGTCATGCAAACTAGAAAGGACCTTTAGCAAAATGGATTCAAATACTTTGGTTAATTGATAGATAGCACACATTCAATGATGTTGTGCAAGGAGATTTATAGTTAATGGCTTTGACATACACCTAAACCTATGGAATTGAAGGCTACTTGGCTTAAATAAAATCTCTTTCCTGAATTTGGGCTACTGTTAATATTTAGGTTTTTTTTAATATATATATTTTTTGGAATTATGTGATTTCCATCTCTTTTCATTTTTTCCCAAGTGGATTAATATCATAACTTGTGGATAGTGTCTGCTGGTGATTCTCTCGATCATAAATTTCTCCCAGGAATTTAATGAAGCAATGAACTTATGCTGTATAAACTCTTTGCTGTTCAAAATTTCAGTGCTTTAAAGATGAACATATATATTAAGCAAGTGTTCTATATCATGTTTATGCTTTACCCTTGTATGTGCAGTTGCTTCCAGCTCATTGTTGCCAAGAAGTAAAGAAAGAATTCAATAATGTTGACTGGTCCCTTGAGCATACTCCAAATGTAAGATGCTGCAGGGCACTCTCTATTCTCTATACTGTTGCTTTTCCCCCTTTTTACATTATTGTTGTTATCTCTTGGCGACGTATACTTTTTTTTTAATCTTTACATGGATTGAAGGCAAGAGGATATATTTTCTCCTCAATTTGAGTTCTTCTGGATGTGATATTGTTGACCAAAACAAGAGCTGTCAGATCTTGTTTTGGGTTTCTTTCATTATTTTTTCCCTACACCTATTGCTGCTTTGACTTGTGATCTTTCTTCTCTTGACACTACTATACATAATGTTTTTTTTTTTGTAGCTGTGTTTCCTTTTGAAACATTCATGTCATCTTTGATTTTGTCCCTATGTCTACCATACTGTGATGTTCCCAAGCTCGAAGCACCATCGTATCTCTTTGTAAACTTTACATGTTCCTTTAATGTACAACATTTATCAAATTTGAACTTCCTAAAATTTTAGCAGCAACCTAAGACCATGCCTACAAAGGAAAATGGTCCCCAGGGCAATGGAACAATGGTTAGGCCCTCCAATAAATAACCAAGGGATCTAAAGTTCGAGTCTCAGCTACAACGCACTGCAGGGGATTTTCTTTCCAGTGAGAAGCGGGCCTAAGAATGCTAGCCATTTGGATAGACCTCCACCAGTGTTTCCTGATTTAGGCCGGTGGGAATCTTCCATGGAGTCGGGCTGATCATCTCCACGATTAGTTAATACAATCCGACTATATCTTTGAGAGTGAGGGTAACTTAAATTTTAAAATTGTATTTATCAAAAACACAATAAAAAAACATTAATGGAAAAAAACATTTTGAATTTTTTTTCATCCAAATTGGATGCAAATAATAAGAGAAATTGAGGAAAGGTTTCCCCTTTCCCCACCCCTTTTTGCTAAAGGAAACTGAAGATTGAAAAAAAATTCTCTCAACATATTCTTTTTCTAGTTTCTTTCCCTTATAGAAAACACACCCTAAAAAGAGTTTAAGAGGTTCATGTGTGAGATGGAATGAGGATTACAAGACTTGCTTACTTGTATGACTGATTTTTATTTTTTACTTGTTGCAATTTTTTTTTAGCAAGAAGAAAAAAACTGCAATAGGAAAGAAGGGATTTTTTTCAATTAGCTAACATTTTTGTGAAAGAATGTTAACTATGACTTTCCAATTCTACACATGGACCTCAGTTGCATAAAACATACATGCTCAGCACATTTATGTGCTGATTTATTAGAAGCATGAATTTTAACTAAATTCTATCCCAAGCAATAGCAATAAGTTAGTGACTTTTCATAGGTATTCAGTAGAGTCATTTATTATGGTGCTGTTGTGAGTGATCTGCAATCCATATTTCAGAAAACTATACAAACAATTGTAAGATACTCTTGCATGCTGCTTGCATGTTTGTCCGGCGAATTCCATTGAGCTAGTTGAGTTCAATGTGTTAAATGGGTATAATTTTGTAATTACCAGTACTAATGGAGCTCATACACATTTTTTTCTGCTTGGATAGTATGCTACATTTGATTAGAGATCATTTTTTTATCTATCCCAAAGCCAAAAGCTTAATCCATTACCTATGCTTCTATTTTTTGATTGCCTAACTAGGGCCAAGGAGAAACAATGGCAATGGATTATTTGTTTCCCCATTTTGAATAGTGTTTATCCATTTCTATAGAGTTGAGAGAATATCTATGGTATAGTCTTCCTTCTGTTTGCTTCCGCATGAATTTGTCATGTCCTTGGATGTAAATTTGAGTAATTGATTCTAGTCTATTCAGAGAGAATATTGTGTTGTTGCTGAACAAACATGGGACTTGATACATAGTGTGAATTCTTCTTAGATTAAGCATCATAACTTTAGCTATCGGTATACCTTTCACTGTATCAATCTTAAGTCACGATGCTTAGTGTCATGTCATCATAACTTAAAACATATCACGTGAGTATAGTATCAATCATCATAAATTCTCATTGTTTCTTATGTGTTTTAGACGGTATTACTTAATGCCAACATAGGTAAATGTGTTATCCGATGTCATCAGTCATCAATGTGAGTATCCTTTCATGTCTATGGTTTTATGTCTATGGAATTATTTATTTTTTGTTATAATGTAGGTTCTTATTCCAATTGCTAATGGCTCAGAAGAAATGGAGGTTGTAATGCTGGTGGATATCTTGAGGCGAGCAAAGGTGAATGTTACAGTTGCCTCGGTTGAAAAATCAAAACGGATAATAGGTTCTCAAAACATAAAACTAATGGTGGACTCATCACTTACAGATTCTTCAAAGTCAATATATGATCTTATCATTCTTCCTGTACGTCCAAGTTTACTACTATCTTCTCTTTGCCTTGAACATTTTGTTTAGATTATTATGAACTGCTTTTTGTCTTAATCATGATCACATCAACCTACTACTTATTACTGGTTTTAGACTTCATGTTCTACTCGAATCATTCTGATTGAATATTATAGCTAACATGTTTACAAGAAAAGTGAAGGGTAGGAGCTTTATGTTGTTTGTGGCAATAAAAATATTGAACTTGAAAGTGCAATGTCAGACGTATCGAGAGGAATAGAATATTTTTGCAAATGCTTTGCTTACAGTTTCTAGTAAGACACTTGGATAACATTTAAATTTGTATAATGAGAATAGTGCTTCTATGCTTGTTAGGAAACTTGCAGTTTGCTTTCCAAGCTCTATGACAACAGTTATTCGATGTTGTAGTTTAGGTTTGGGCACATCCTTTTTGAGTACTGAAATGTCTCTTGTTGGATTCTTTATAAGCTAATCCTTCTCCCTTTATTTTAAGGGAGGAACTGCTGGAGTTGAACGATTTCAGAAGTCTAGAATCCTGAAGAAATTACTCCAGGAACAAATGAAAGCGGGAAGAATATATGGTGGCATCTGCTCTTCTCCTATAATACTACATAACCAAGGCTTGCTGAAGGTGATCGTCTGATTGCCATACTAAGATCTTCCAAGTCTCTAATGCAACCGAGTTAACCTGGTATTTTTCTTTACAGGATAAACTTGCTACAGCTCATCCTGCTGCCATTGCGAAGTTAACTGGCGAAGTCGCTGAAAATAGTAGAGTGGTAATAGATGGGAAGGTCATTACTGGAAAAGGTCTTTGCACCGTAATTGATTTTTCTTTGGCCATTATAAGCAAGTTATTTGGAAATGGACGGGCAAGAAGCGTAGCTGAAGGGATTGTCTTCAAGTACTCGGAGTCCTGAGAGCCAAAACCTTCTTAAATACTCTCAGATGTTGATAAGAAGATTACATAAGCATAGAACAAGGACACGAATTCGAGATGTATTTGGATATCAAAGCACATGATGATGTATGAGTCAGTTCGGAGATGTGTATCATCATGATCAGATGATTCGTTCACTCGAAAGGACTGCAACTTTTGGTGCTTCCCTGAGGCAATTCACGGTTCATTCCTACGATCGATCGTTGTTCTTCAAACTGGAAATCTATTCTGCAGAGATTTGATCATGTTGTGCTCTTGTAGTCTTGTGGCATCTATGGCTTAAGAACTTGTGCGAGGAGCTGTCACCTGTCAATTTTAGCACTCTTTTTTTTTTAATGATTAATGATTAGTAAAATTTGTTTTCCTCCTATCCATGAAGTTAACATGTTCATGAGAAATTGTATTTTCTTATATAGATAATTTCTTAATTTATATGTTTATTTGACAAGAAGGTCATACGTTAATTTTAGACGTTTCACACGGATCTTACAATCATATACAGAAAGTAAATTAGAAAATTGAGTAGATCATAAAAGAGTATTTCTCTCGATTTCATTGGAATCTAACTTGATTTGATAATTCTATCATGTGATAGTCAATTCAGTTGGGTATTTATGTCAGGATCGTGCAGTCGATAAGAGAGGGATGAATTACCTTTGCAAAATAAAGATACATCTTTTGTTTTGCTTTAACAAAGATAGACGTTAGATTACAAGCAAGATAATAATATAGAATAAACTAAATAAAAAAAAGAGACACAACCGATTTACTTGGTTTGCAACTAGGAAAGTTACTAATCCAAGACAAAGTGAAGTTCGATTTCCTGATTAACTCCTTGGGATGAAGAGGTCTCTTTACAAAACTTTGAACTCAGAAAGACAATGGAAACTTAGAACAAATTCGTGTACAATGAATTGCTTGAATGTAACTGAGCTATGAGGTTTATTTATAGTCCCAGTGAAGTTTATCCGATCACTGACGTGACCCTATATGGGTGCCCGAGTGCTTAGGGGCGCTTGACACGTAGCTCAAGGGCTATCCACTTGCAATATTCGCGAACAGCTACTTTTGGATGAACTTTAGCTTCTCGAGCGCTTGTATTTACTGGGGTGCCTGAGAACACGAGCGCCCGAGTGCATAAGAGCACTCGAGTTGACTTTGGTCAGCTTTTTGTTAACCAGTCTTCTAGCGGGTCTTCTTAAGTGATCTCGGGCTTTCCAAAGTTGTGTTCACTTGAACTCTCCTCCAGCCTTCTCCTCAAGCGTGCTTTCCCCCGGCTTCTCGTCCCTCGGATGTCGCGCATGTCCTTCTCGCTCTACCAGCGTACTCTTCCGTAGACCTCCGCGTCCCTCGGATGCACCGAGCCCGTTAGCTGCCTTCCCGTGCCATCCTTCTTAACTGCTGCGTCTTTCGCTCGACTTCTTGCGCTCCTAAGCTTCTGCACATTTAGACACAGTCATCAAATACAACAAAACCTAACTTGACTCGGTTGACAATATCAAAACTCACGTGGGGTATTTACTATTTATACCCTTATTTAATTTATATGTTTATGGTGGCAAAAGGTGATTCGTTCGCCTTCAGCGCTCCAACCGACACAGAAGAGATAAATTATGAGGGTTATTAGTCTAATAGTGACTAGCATATAAGGGAAGACAACTACTTAACTTCGTCAGAATTTGACTCTCAATTTTATAATGATTATGTTTCATACGTTAGTTATAAGTCCATTTCACGGTGAATATAATTTATATGCTTATTGAATATATATATATATATATGTTGGTTTCGGGTGTGTATGAGAATCTTCTCCATATCCACGGATTAAAATTTTATTAATTAAAATAAATCTGGATGGAGAATAATTTCCCAAGCAACAGATTCATCATCGTACTAACTGATTCAAGTGACCGCTTGAACAAACTTGTTGTTGAAGCAATTTAACTCATCTAATCGATTAGCCGCGGAATAGACGATGAATAGATCGTCGATTTTTGTGTTTATCTTCGGGGTCCATATTAATTAACAATATATGATAATTAAACAAGAACAAAAGGAATTTAACAAGAAGTATACCTCTTGTTTACCTCACGATCTTCTATCGTATGTCCTACCCTCTTCTTGGACGTCGTGTGGGCGACGATCTTCCAAGAGACGAAGTGACCAAGGCAAAACCCAAGCTTCCTTTTCCTTTCTTCTTCCTTGCGCCGAACCCCTAGGGTTTCCTTGTGCTTGCGTCGCCAGCCAAAAAGGAGGAGAAGCCTCCTTTGTTTGCTTGCTCCAGCGCCGAGAGATGAAAAGGAGAAAGAAGAAGATGACTTCTTCCTTGAAACCCCAGCCACCGAAACCTTATTCTCTCTTTTGCTTGCCGCCGACCACCTTATTCCAAGGTGGCGCCGCCTCCTCCTTTGCTATTTGTTTCTGGCGCCGACCACCACCAAGGTGGAGAGAAGAGAGGATGTAGAGAAGAAATAGAGAAGAAGAACCTTCCCTTTACTTCCCAATCGGCCACCCTCTCCTTGCTTGTTGTCGGCACCCACAAACCCTAGGAGAGAGATTAAGAGAAAAGAAAAAGAGAGAGAGCCTTAGGGTTGTATTGGATGGTCTATCTTGGTCTCATGACTCATGAGGTATATATAGGCTACAATAGGGACCATGAGGAGGAGTTGGGTCTTGGCCTCCTAATGGATCAAAGTCTAATCCATTAATGATAATCCAATCTACTAAAGGATTATCATTGAACTACCTCACCAACAATAGGGACCATGAGGAGGAGTTGGGTCTTGGCCTCCTAATGGATCAAAGTATGATTCATTAATGATAATCCAATCCACTAAAGGATTATCATTGAACTACCTCACCAACCCCCATAATTAAATATGGGCTCCACCTATTATGTGTACAAATTCTCCCCGTATTTACGATTTCGCATGTCCATTAATTAATTAGATTACTGAGAATTTAATTAATTAATATCTAACTCCATGAGTAGTACCACTCAACCTTATCATCATGTCGGGCCAAGTCCGCCTGCAAGATTTATATGATGAACTTTATGAGCTCCTCAAGGGGGACATCATCAACCTGACGTATCAGGACACGGTTTCCTTCTATAATCAACGACACACCATGTAAATAATATTATTTCCCAATTTACCAGGCCTATCGATTTAACAAATAAATCTCGCCCATTGGTAAATCAAAGAAATAGATATTAAGTACATGTGTCCGTTATTATATCGGGATTAAAAGCATGTACACCATAATATCCAAGGTTTGATTCAATTATATAGTCAATATAAATTGAATCACCTCTATATCGGTCCTGCTCAATACACACAAAGTGTATTAGTGTAATTCTATGGTCAAGATAAATCAATACCAAATTACACTACAACCATGTCAATGGTTTGTCCAAAACCATCTAGGTTGTGAGCCTCTACTTATACTCTACAAGGGACTGATAACATGATCTTCTATGTGACACCATACACCATGTTATCTACAATGTAAAGTATTAGACAATATGCACACATATAATAAATATAAAATGCAAACAATGATCATGTGATTCTCATTCCAAAATGTAGATATTCATACAAAAGCTAGGTTTTTTGTATACATCCTGACAATCTCCCACTTATACTAAAAGACAATGTTGCCATCAAAGTGTCATACATCTGACTCTCATTCCCTCCACATGTCTATCAAAAGCTCTCGTTAGAAGGGCCTTAGTGAAAGGATATGTCAGGTTATCTTCTGATGCAATCTTGGCGACAACAACTTCTCCTCGCTCTACGATCTCTCGTATCATGTGGTACTTACGCTCTATGTGTTTACTTGTCTTATGGGCTCGTGGTTCCTTCGAGTTTGCAACTACACCGCTGTTATCACAATAAATTGTGATAGCCCTGGACAAACCAGGAATCACATCCAAGTCCATCAAGAAGTTCCTAAGCCATACAACTTCCTTGGCCGCCTCAGAGGCTGCCACATACTCAGCTTTTATAGTGGAGTCCGCCATGCATTTCTGCTTGGCACTCCTCCATACTATGGCTTCACCTCCTAAAGTAAACACATACCCCGAGGTAGACTTACTTTTATCCCTATCTGATTGGAAGTCAGAATCCATATAACCCATAGGTAGTAATTGATCTGTCTAGTAAACTAGCATATAATCCCTAGTCCTTCTCAGGTACTTCAATATATGTTTTACCGCAGTCCAATGCCTCTATCCTAGATTACTCTGATATCTGCTAACCATGCCCACGACAAAGTAGATATCCGGTCTCGTACATAGCATAGCATACATGAGGCTTCCTACAGCCGAAGCATAAGGAACCGCTTTTATCTCCTCTATCTCCTTTGATGTTTTAGGACACATCTCCTTAGATAAAGGTACTCCATGCTGAAAGGGTAGAAAACCTTTCTTGGAGTTTTTCATATTAAAACGAGCTAAGACAGAGTCTATATATGAAGCTTGAGATAAGCATAATATCCTTTTTTTTGCGATCCCTTATAACTTTGATCCCAAGGATTAGTCTTGCTTCTCCCAAGTCATTCATATCATACTGTTTGGACAACCATACCCTTACATTTAATAATACTTTGACACTGTTGCCAATGAGCAAAATATCATCTACGTATAGTACAAGAAATACCACTATATTTCCGTCACATTTCTTGTATACATAAGACTCATCCGGACTTTGAATAAATCCATAAGACTGGATTATCTCATCAAACTGGATGCTCCAAGATCGTGAAGCTTGCTTCAATCCATAAATGGACCGATTAAGCTTATACACAAGATGCTCTTTGCCCTTTGCAATGAATCCCTCTAGTTGCTTCATATAGATGTTTTCCTCAAGACTTCCATTCTAGAAAGCTGTCTTGACATCCATCTGCCAAACCTCATAATCCATATGAGCGACAATAGATAAGAGAATCCGGATAGACTTAAGCATGGCTACTGGCGAAAAGGTCTCCTCATAATCGATACCCTCTTTCTGAGTATACCCTTTCACAACAAGCCTTGCTTTGAAGGTCTCTACCTTCCAGTCTGATCCTCTCTTTCTCTTGTAGATCCACTTGCATCCAATGTCTTTTACACCATTAGGTGGTTCTACTAGCTCCCAGACCTGATTAGAATCCATAGATTCTATCTCAAAATTCATCGCCCTTTGTCAAGATACCACATCTTTATCTTGGAGTGCCTCGTCATATGTCCAGGGATCAGGTTCATGTTCGCCAGGGACCAAGTCAGACGACTCACCCAAGAATATGAATCTGTCGGGTTGTCTAACAACCCTCCCACTACGACAAGGTACTACTTGTGTATCCTCTATGGCACGCGGTGCAGACACTTGTGGTATGCCCTCCTGTACTGTTGGTACTGAAGTTGAAACTTCCCCTCTCAATTCCTCAAGAACAATCCTACTCATGGGCTTGTGGTTCATCACATAGTCTTCCTCTAAAAATCGGGCATTCGTGGTAACGATCACCCTCTGATCTTTAGAACTATAGAACAAACCACCTTTCGTTCCTCTAGGATAGCATACGAACAAGCGTACTTCTGTACGAGATTCCAACTTATCAGCATCTTCCTTCAGCACATATGTTGGACTATCCCAAATCCAAATATGTCTCAAACTAGGCTTACGCCTAGTCTACAATTTTGTGGGAGTAGAGGATACTGATTTAGATGGTATCAAGTTCAGAATGTACACTGTCGTTTCCAGAGCATACCCCCATAACGAATCTAGTAACTCAGAATAACTCATCATCAATCTAATCATCTCCATAAGAGTCCTATTCCTTCGCTTTGTCATACCGTTCTGCTAGGGTGTACTAGGTGCAGACAATTAGGATTGAATCCCAGCATCTGATAAGTAACTCCTAAACTCTCCCAAGAGGTACTCACCACCACGATCTGATCGTAGTGTCTTGATACTTTTACCTTGACGTTTCTCCACATTAGCCTTGAATTCTTTGAACCTGTCAAAGCATTCAGACTTACAGCACATCAAGCAAATGTATCTATACCTTGAATAATCGTCTATAAAAGAGATGAAATATTCAAAACCACCTCTAGCTTGGATAGACATAGGACCACACAAATCAGAATGAACCAACTCCAACACATCTTTGGCTCTATACCCCTTGGCCTTAAAAGGCTTCTTGGTCATTTTACCTTCCAAGCAAAATTCACAGGTTGAGAAATCTTCCACCACCAATGAACTCAAAGGTCCATCGACTATCAACCTTTGAATTCTACTTAGGTTAATATGACCTAACCTTAGATGTCAAAAATACGTTTGGTTCATTTTCGAAGTTTTTTTCTCTTATTATGATTAGACAATGAGTTATTAATTTATATTTGCATCGTGGGAGTTTTTGGTTCAAGAGTGTACAAATTGTCAACCAACACACCTGAACAGATAATCTCTCTATTCCTTTTTATAACAACTCTGTCATTAAAAGAAATAGAATACCCATCCATAATTATTTTAGAAACTGAAATAAGATTCTTATTAAATGAAGGTACATAAAGGTAACTTCTTAAAACTAAAGTTTTATTCCTATCAAAAGATAAATAAATGTCTCCCACTGCAATAGCCGCCACCTCCGTAGCATTGCCCATGTAGGCGGTAATCTCTCTATCAGCTAGTTATCTGGTTTCCTGGAACCCCTGTAAAGAATTGCAGACATGACCAGTGGCTTCCGTATCTACACACCTGCTACCGGTAGATAACACCGCTAAACATGTTTCAACAACTAAGCAAAAAGATATACCTTGATTTTTTTCCTTCCGATGGGGACAGTCTGCCTTCCAGTGTCCAGTCTGCTTGCACGTGAAGCACTTAGCTTTCAGCTTCTTCACTCCAGCCTGAGGTCCCTGAGATCCAACTGCCTTTTTTGCTAAAACGGGTTTCTTCTTCTTCTTGCCTTTCGGCTAATAAGTAGAACTCTTTTCAGCAACAAAGGCATGAGCACTCTGACGTAAAAGCCGCTCTGCCGCTTGGAGTTCTGTCAGAAGTTCCGCCAACGAATATGTCCGTTTGTTCATATTATAGTTCAGGCGAAACTGCTCAAAACTTCTAGGTAGAGACTGGAGAATGATATCGATCTAGGTTTCCCCATCTATCTCTAGGGGTGAGCAAAAATTCGGAAAAACTGAATTAACCGAACCGAACCGACCAAATTTTAAAATTCGGTTCGGTTAATTCGGTTTTCAATTTTTTTTAAATTCGGTTAAGTTTTTCGGTTAAATCGGTTCGATTTCGATTTTGAATTTTGTAATTCGGTTAAACAGAATAAAAATATTAATTTAATTATTTTTTATTTAAAAATATAATTAATTAAATAAAATCTGATTATTTTAATTAAAAATCAAATTAAATTTAAAATTTTGGTTAATTCGATTAATTCGGTCGAAAACCGAATTAATCGAAATTTTATCGGTTCGGTAAGTTTGATTTTTGTAGAAAATTCGGTCGGTTCCAAAAAAATCGGTTAATTCGGTTTTCGATTTATTCGGTTTGGTTTTGACCGAATGCACAACCCTATCTATCTCTGCTCCAAGGACTTCCATCTGATTCAAATGAACCATCATTTTGAGAACATGATCCCTCACGGGTGTCCTCTCAATTATGGTTGTTCCGGAAGGAGTCGTCGACGATGGCCAGTCACCGAGGCTATGCCCGCGTGGAAGTTGCTGCGCCGACGAGGAACTTGGGGTCCTGCGAAGTTAACACGAGCGTTAAGAGACACGCCGGCAGGGGTCTGGCGGAGTCCACTCCGACGCTCAAGTTAGTAGGTCGTCCGAAGAGTATTGGCAGTGAGAAAGAAAGACAGTATATAGAATGAGAGAGTGCAACCCCTCTACCGGAGGGGTTGGACTACCTTTTATACCGATGGCGATGGGCTAGATATGCCCCTTGATCGGTGCCGCATCTTCCGTACTTAAGCCACGTCCCACTCTTCGTTTGGTGGTCATGGGATATCCTTTGAAAAGGTTTGCCCCATCATCGGCTTCGGCCCGTTACAAGATTCAGGGGCGTGAAGACCTTTTCTGACGGGGGTGCTTATCCATACCTTAAGAGGGGTCAGTGTCTGAGGTCGGTTATTGCGGGGACTCCACCCCCTGAGGAGAGCTTGGGGTTTTCACATGCCATGGCTCCCGAGGTGATCTCAAGGCCTAACCTCCCGGGGTGCTCCCGAGAGGGATCTCCAGCTGCCCTCCCCGGGCGCGTCGCCCTCGGGGATTCCTGGGACCCGGGAAGGAGGGTTGTCTCAACCTACCGCTGTTGTGTCGGGCAGCTTCTTCATCCTTCGTCCTGGCCAGGGCTCATTCAACCCTATCACAAGTCCCCCCTTCAAGTCTGATTGAAGGAAGTGTGCTGACTGATCGGACTAGTGCAAAGATGAAGAAGCTGAGTTCTCACCAGCCTTCACCTTCTAACCCTCAGTGTTTATGGGGGGCTTTTGGATCGTCTCATCTTCGACCTGTGTCCCTAAAGATCCCCTTTTATGCCTTCATTCTTTTCCAGAAAGGCTGCTCCGATTCTCGAAGGCTTATAATGACGTCTATCCCCACGTTTTTTTTAAGAAGAATTTTATTTCAAGAAGTAATGAGAGACCATATTAGAAGGGGGGCCAAACCTAACCTTCTAATATGGAATTACAAATCAAGGACAAAACTGTTTGATTTTACACTTAAGGAATTTTGACAGAAATTGAATAAAAAAGTTGCATTACTCTTCATTCGCAATTCATCATCCTAAGCCAATAGCCTCTTGGAAGTTTTCGACACCTTTTGTTGAGCATTACATAAAGTTCTGGGGCGCTTGCAAAGTCATCCACCTTTTGTGAGAATTCCAATCAGGTATAAAGAGTTCAATGACAGTTATAAGCATTCATAGAATTTGAGTCACAACCTTTAAACCTTCAAGAAATTGATATCATAGCAGAGTCCTTCAGCCAAGCAAAGACTAACTGATTTTAAAAAGGAAACCTTCAATCTTCAGATTGATGCAAAGCAGCCATTTATAGAGAGCTATCCGAAAACTCTGAAACCTTCATATATTAGATAACCCTTAAATCTGATCACGATGATACATTCTAGAATTTTATAACAAGGATATCATCCAGTTCCGTATCAAGGTTCAGTAATTTCCAGGATAGATTCTTTACTCAGATTTTATCAGGAATTGCAAATGGCTGACCAAAGTTTGCAATCCTACCAGCAGTATATCATAACATCATATCAAAAAATAGTTTCCATTTGATTTGAAATGCCTCCAGAATTTCAGACCTTCATTTTATCAGGAGAAAGATCTTAAAAGACCAGAAAATATGTGAGAATTCATCAAAGAATTGATATAACAGTAAAACCAAAGAAATGAAAAGTTTGTAACTGTCAGCCCACAACAAATAGACAGACCAGAATAAGCATCCATAATCTGAATTTCAAAATGCATTTCCCAAATATTACATCTCCTCATGTCAGAAGATAGAGAATCAGAGAAAATACCATTTCATTTGAATAAAAAATCAAAGCTTCAGAAGAATACACAGGGGGTAGAGAGCCAGAAAAAAAAATACCATTATAGCTTCCCCTATTCCATTAAAGACCTCTTCATTTGATGAGAACTACATTAAATTCTGAACGCTTGCAGAAAAACCCATATCAGTTCCTTCTATCGAGAGTCAGTCGGTTTTAGAGTCGACATAGAAATATTATCAGTGAAAGCTGCCTTCAACCAAGCAAAGCCATTTCAGATTTAATGAACCTTCGAAATTCTGTTTGCTACGAAGCAGCCTGTTGAAAAGCATTACCATAGCCTATCGACAGCCCAACCCAATAAGCATACAGATACACATATTTACCAGGTTTTGAATAAAAATAACCTTCAGCAAAGCAAGCCAAGCAGATTTAATGAACATTCTTCAGTTTGGACTAACTGTCTAAAAAAAACGACAACATTATATCAGCCAAATATAGCTATTCAGCCAAATGCTCAATGAGATACTTGAGCCCCAAAACTTCAAAATAATGGAAATCCTTTCAACCAGCTGAATTATCTGTAAACTTACAGCAAATAATAACCTTGTTGAAAGAGCTCTGTTCAAACCCAGTTACAGACAAATCCAATATCAAATCATTCAACAAACATTATTGAGAGTGATAAAATTGCTTTCCAAAGAGACTATATAGACAGAGTAAAGAAATTTTGAAGTCCAAATCAATCATCAGATTAAAAGATGGCAGCCTTTGACAGTCTAAAGACCCATATCAACCATACATCCAGTGAGGATTATCCAGATGAACAGAAAGCTTTCAGCCGAGCTTAATTGGAACTTTGAGAAACAAAACCGTGGAATTAGATTCATAATTTCCTAGCCAGATAGTGATCAAAAGCATTTCAGAGACTCATATCTTCAATCATGGATTTAAAAGATTCGGCATTTACAGCTTCAGTCAAAAGGACCTATCAGTATTTCAGTTAACCAGCTCATACTCTCAAATCAAGATCTCAAACATTCAAAGTAGAACAGGTAGCAATAGTAAAAAAACCAATTCTCTCATATCTGTAAAAAAACCATCAGAACTCTGCGATTGAGAAAAAAATTGGCTCAACATTTAAAGTTTAGCCTTATCACAAGAGTTTTCAGATCATTTTAACATGAGGAAGACCCAACCTATCTATCTTACAAATGCCATATAAAATTCTATCAATATCTTGCTTGAATAATACCTTCTCTACTTGCCACTTAAATGCTAAGTTTGCCAAATAATTTGCAGCCGCATTTGCTTCTCTATATACATGAGAATAAAAAACAAGATGTTTCTTTACCAACCATCTAATTTTCAAAATAATCATCCTATATTCCCAGCATATTATTGATGAATGTATTAACCGCAAAGCCACCAAAGAATCTGACTCTAGCCAAATTGGGAGAAATTTTTTTGCTATACATAATTCAAGCCCAATTAAAATAGCATGAAGCTCAGCCTTGACATTTGAAGAGACTCCCAATGTGCCAATTTTTGCCATTATAAACTGTCCATCATGATCACGAATGATGGCACCAAACGAAGCTTCTCCTGGATTTCCTCTCGAACAACCATCAGTATTAAGTTTGTAACCTCCAAATTTTGGTCGTAGCCATCTCACCATAACAATAGAAGTACTAACTTTGATCTTAATATCCATTCCCCATGCTTTAGCAACCGGAGTAAAACCTTTCCAATGTTTAGCTTTGATAATGCTTGCGGCCTCCCCCATTAAGCAGTACTGAATTATGTTTCTCTTGATATTTCGAACCTCTTGCCTTACCCCTTTGTGTTTAGCTTCATTCCTTGCTAACCACAGGTACCATACAATAAGAAATGGCATTACCTCTTTAATGTGACCTCCTTGCAACCATTCAGACCCAATCCTCCATTCATCCAATATTGAGAAACGATTAACATGGAACAAATTAGCAAAATATAACCAGATTTCTTTAGCAATAGGTCCTTCAAAAAACAAGTGATTCCATGTTTCTATTGAGTAACAACATTGACATTTAGAAACTAGAGAAATACCTCGATGTTGCAAAATGGTATCCAAAGGAAGTTTTCGTTTCAAAAATCTCCAGGCAAAAATAGCAATACTCGGTTTTAGCAAACCATTCCAAATTACATGGTATATAGGATTCCTTTCTTGTACTTGCCGAATGGAATTCCAAGCCTGTTTTAAAGAAAAACCACCATCTAAAGAAGGCTTCCAAATTATTTGATCGGAAACTAGTAAACAAGGAGTATTTACCACCATTTGAACAGTATTGGCTGGAAGGAATTTAGCTAATTCTTCCATTCTCCAATGAGAACCATCTAAAAAATCCTCAACTCTTATATCTTTGTTGTCAATCGGGACACTAGATTTGAAGAGAGGGCCTTGATCTAGCCAAGTATCAAACCAAAAGTTAATTTTACCATTTCCAAGGATCCAACAAATATTTTGTTCGGCTAGATAACGAACTTTGATAAGCCTTCGCCAACAAGGAGAAGCTTTTGGCTTTAAATCCACAATAACCGGGTGAGATGAGCTACAGTAAAAATTAGAGAGATATTTTGCCCATAAAGTATTTTGCTCCCTAAATCTAAACCAAAGTTTAATCGACATTGCAAGACTTAAATCTGCAAGCTTCCTTACACCTAGGCCTCCTTCCATTTTATGCTTACAAATAGCTTCCCAAGCCACCCAATGAGATTTTTTATGTTTGTCCGTAGAGCCCCAAAAGAATTTGGCAAATATCATCTCCAAATTGTGTAGAAAGGACAAAGGGGGAAGAATCGTTTGCAACAAGTAGAGCGGCATAGATATTAATACACTCTGAATCAATAGTAATCGTCCTCCATATGTTAAACGTGATAGATTCCATCCCATAAGCTTTTTTCTTATCTTTTCTAACAGTGGATGAAAATAAACTGATTTCCGGTGTCCAGTGTAAAGAGGAGTACCCAAATATTTCATAGGCCATGAGCCTATCAGAAAACCTGTTTCGGCTAGAATTAGCCCTTTGCGCTTATCTGATATCTTATTAGATAGATAGATTAGACTCTTCATTGTGTTTATAGCTTGTCCCGAGTGATCTTCATATTTGGCCAGGAAGTTCTTAACCAATTTTATACAATCAATAGATCCATTCAGAAAAATCATTACATCATCAGCATAAGCTAGATGTGAAATCTTCATGTTGCAACCTGTAAAGAATCCCAACTTAGAATTATCAGAGAAGAGCTTCTCTAAACCCCTGGATAAAAGTTCAGAAGTGATAATAAACAAAAAAGGGGAAATGGGATCTCCTTGACGTAACCCTCTTTTAGATTGGAAAAAGCCTGCCATTTGACCATTGATGCGAATAGAATACCAAACAACCGAAATGCATCTTTCAATCATATTTATAAACTTCTTAGAAAATCCGAAGGCATCCATAATTTTGAATAGTAGGCCCCATTGAACTCTATCGAAGGCTTTAGCCATGTCCAATTTCATTATAACATTCCCTCCTCTGACATGATGATTTAATTTATATGTCAATTCCTGAGCTAGCAGTATGTTGTTTGATATCAGTCTGCCTTCAACAAATCCACTTTGTGTAGGAGATATTATCTTATACAAAACTTTTTGCAATCTATTTGCTAGCAATTTGGATATGATTTTATAAGATACATTACACAAACTGATAGGCCTAAATTCTTGCCAAGATTGCGCATTCTCTATTTTTGGAATTAAAATAATAGTTGTAGCAGTCATACCTTTTGGTAAAATTCCTCCTTTAAAGAAGTCTAGAACGGCCTGAAATACATCATCCTGTATGATATCCCAACAAGATATATAAAAGGAAACGAAAAAACCATCTGGACCAGCTACACTGTCCTGATTCATTTCCCACACTATTTGTTTTACTTCTTCTTTAGATGGTAGGGTTGTTAAAGCCATATTTTCATCTGAATTAATTAAGTCTGGAATACAATCAAGATCTGCCATGTTACCATCAAAAGATTCACCTGTCAATAATCGCTCGAAAAATTTGATCCCCGAAGATTTAATCAGTTCTGGGCTCTCCAAACACTCTCCATCATCCCATATTCGAGATATTCTGTTGACTATCTTTCTAGACTGCACCATGTTATGAAAAAATTTAGTATTTTTGTCACCCTCTTCCATCCATTTTACTGCTGCCCTTTGCTTCCAGAAATTCTCCTCCATTTGCAAAGTTTTAAATAGATGGGCTTGAAGCTTATTTTTATTAACTTTATTTGTCTCTGAAGGGTCATTGTCAAAAAGTATTTCTGCCTCTTTATACCTTTCTTCTGCTTTCTGAATGTTGTCTTGTATATTACCAAAAACCTCTTTGTTCCACCATTTTAAATGGCTTTTCAACCTCTTTAATTTGATTTGCAGATTTAGCATACCATAACTGGAACACGGCAAATTCCAATTTAATCTGACAGTTTGAAGAAAACCATGATGTCTTAGCCACATTTTTTGAAATCTGAATGAAGAAGCCCCTCTTTCAGGAGTATAGAATGAAATAAGCAAAGGACAATGATCTGAGGCAGCTCTATTTAAATGCTCAACCTTGATTGAAATTCCATTATTCTGCCAAGTGTTTGAGATTAGAATTCTGTCCAACCGTTTCCATATTCTGTTATTTGTCCAGGTGAATCTATCACCTATGAATCCTGCATCAATCAATCCTGTTATCATCATAAAATTATTAAAATCATCAATAGCACCTACCCCTGTCAATATACCAGATGAAATTTCCGATTCATTTGCTATTACATTAAAGTCTTCACCAACCAACCAAAGCTCCTCATTCGGTGGTCTCAAAGATTCTAGCTGCTCCCATAAATCGTATCTGTCCACTCTAGAGCATTTAGCATAGACAATTGTGACTAGTATTTCCAAAGCAAGCATATTATATTTCAGTTTTAAGTGAAGAAATTGGTCGTGGTCCTTCAAAACTGTGCAAACAATATTCACATCATGGGCAAACCATATTTTACCTGAACAATTTGAGAAAACCGAAGAAAACCCAAATCTTCTTATAAAAGAGTCACCATCCAGAGATATCAAAGGTTCCAAGATACCCAAGAAATTAAGATGATAGTGATTCTTTAAAAATAGCAATCTTCTAATCGAGGGAAGATTTCCTATTCCCCTAATATTCCACACAAGACCTGTCATTATAATAAAGAGGAATTAACAGACCTTTGAGCTTGATACTTACTTCTGGTAACCCTTTGAGGTATATCAGGAGGAACTTTTTTGTTCAGAGAAACCTTTAAAGAGGAAGGAAGGGACGAAGTTCTCTGTAATTGCCTTACCTCCACTTGATCTGATAAATCATCTTCCAACATAATTTTAGCGATTTCCACTGAATCATTATTCATTTGAAAAGATGCTTCTAACCGGAGGCTTTGATCCAGATCATTCACTGTCATATTAGCAGCTAAAATTTCTATATCATTCTCGGCTGTATGCCACTTCTCTAAACTTGGTAAGTGAGAAGCTGACGGCTCCATAGACGAAACTTCTGATGTAATTAAATCTGCAGAAGTAGGAATTTCCACTGAACTTGGAGCCACTGGCACAAACTGCACGTTCAAACTCTGATCCGGGACCTGAACAGAGCTCCCAGTACAATTTTGTTCTTCTATGATTACACTTTTATCTATCTTTCTGGTATCCATAACATATGAATTCCTGTTTTTATCCTCCTCTGTCTTTTCTTTCAATTCTTGGGAATTCTTCAGTGCACCTTCTTCTTCCACTTCATAAGCAGCCAAAGTTTGAAATTTATTCTCGTTAATGAAGTGGATGTCTGATTTATCTTTTTGTATCCAAATTTGTTTTCCATCACCAGCTTTAATACCTTTCTTCATGTGATTTTCAGTGTCTTCCATCTCCATTCTAACCTCCCTTTGCAGCTGGTCTTCTGGAGGAATATCAGCCTTCCCATTCTTTTTCCAGGATGGAAAAGTCTGACCTCCTTTAACATAACATTCTTCTGCCGAATGTCCCAAGTGAGAGCAAGCTATACAATATTTTGGGGACTTCTCAAATAAAACTTTCTGTAATCTCTTTTCTTCCCCAATCCCAATCCAGAATTCATTAACTCTAGGTTTAAGCAAATCAACTTCAACACATATTCTTGCCATGTATAACCTTGAGCCATCAGCCGTAGCTTCATCTATCTTTATGGGTTTACCCACTATACGAGCTACAGAAAACAGGCTCTTTTTGTTGAACATATGTATGGGAAAATCAGGAAATTGAATCCATACCAGTGCAATTGAAGATTCAATGTCATAAGAAAAGTTCGGTGACCATTTAAAGATGCGTAAAGGAACGCCACCAATATACCAGACGCCCCTAGCCCAGATTCTTGCCATATCAGAATTGGATGTCAAATGTATAAAGATATGTCCCGAGCGCAGAACTCTGATGTTGTAAGGGCTAGATAACCCTAGATTCTGAAAGGCAAGCATAATAACAGAAAAGATTGGTCGTTTACCTGAGAATTTTCCAATTAAAGCATATTTGTAAGGATCTGCCATAGATAAAACTTCTTCTGGAGTATAGAAAATCCCCGGCTTATCGTTGTAGATCATCGTCTCTTTGAAATCATCTCCGATCTCGTCGAAAGTTTTTTTTGATGATCTTGGTGAAGAAGGTCTCAACGCTGCTGCGTAAGATATTGGATGTTCTACCAATGTTCCTTGTGGGTTCGGCAGATTCTCAGAATGAGGCACTGCGTTTGATAATGGAGGAAAAGCTGATGGATCCGGGAAAAGATTGGATGTTCCCCACGTTATAAAGGCGCATGATCCCTTTTTCGAGGGTAACAGGGTACTCGCGCGAATGCCTTACTGCCACGTGTTATAATGGCCACCTCCACGAGTCCTTATGGTCGTGTGTCGGTATGGCTGGCTCGCGACAATTGACTGCCTGGGCGAGGCAGTTTTTTTCTTTCCACGTGCTACTTCCCCATTGTGCCCAGGCAGGTGCCTGCCGGGGTATAAGAGAGGAAAATGGCAGACGTTAGCCTCAACTTCCAATTCAGCGACTGAGCGTACTTCATCTTCCTCCCTTGTAAAGTTTCTGCTGCGCGTGAGTAGCTTGTCTCCTTCTTGTCATTTCTCTTGTCTTCCTCCTTAAGGATTATGGAAAGCTACCACGCAGAGTGATATGAGTCCCTTTCCTCGAGAGTGAGACCTGAAACCTTACAGGCGGCCACCGAGGCCTATGGCGTCCCGGCTGAGATGGCAATGGTCATCCCAAAAGTGGGTTAGACGCCCATGGAACCCCTTGCAGGCATGCTGACCTTTTTCTTAGGGCAGATGGAGTTAGGGCTCCATTTTCTTATTCCTCCTTTTTTCACGAACATAGCTTCTTATTTTGATACCCCCCTTCACCAAATGGCTCCCAATGCCTTCGCCCAGATAGGAGGAGTGTATATCATCTTCAAGCTTTTAGATCTTCCTCTGACCCCGCATCTCTTCCATTCTTTCTTCGTCCCGTTAGGGTCAAGAGGGGTCTTTAGTTTCGCAGCCCGACCGGGCCATAGGTTTTTAGGGGGATTTCCTTCCTCACATAAGGGGTGGAAGGAGAAATTCTTCTTCATCTGTCTGCCATCATTACCTTTCAGTCCTCTGTGTTGGATAGAAGATTTGCCGACTCCTCCTCTCCTAGAGAGCTTTCTTCGCAGCTCGGTGTACAAACATGCTAGGGAGGTACTTTTTGGTATGGAGTTCAGTGGCCCGGGGTTGGTGCAGAGCGAAGAGCTTATGTATCGGGCGGGTCTTAGCCCTAAAGTAACACGGATCAGCCCCACCCTAGGTATGTTTGTCTTTTTCTTCCATGCACATTCGTTCTAACTGATGCTCTCTCTGTCTAGCTTCTGCAGAGGAAGTCATGTTCACCAAGGTGATGAGTCGGCTCATCAACTGGGAGGAGGCCAACAAGGAGGCCTTGAACCCTCCTCTGGTCGCTTCTAACGCTCCACCTGCTCCCGCCGAGTCCCTTGAGGGGCCTGCTGTCTCGTCCCGTGGGGTCGCTTCACTCGAGAGGGTCGAGGTTACTATTACATCCCCGTTGGTTGGGGGCCAAGGGCCTCCGGCTCAATGGGATGATCAAGTGGTGGATCCTTCTCCCGAGGGTGGCTCTTCTCCGAGAGCAATCCGCCCTGAAAGGGTGAACGAGGAGTCCCCCCCTTCAGTTACTCCTTCGGTCGCCCGGTCCTTCGGTCAGCAGAAGCGGTGGCTCCCCAAGGGCTTGGGATCTTCATGGAAAAAGTAGCGTTCTGCATGTTCCTCTCATCTTCCCTCGGTGCCCGAGGAAATGCCACCATCCTCCAAGGGAGTCGCTCTTGCACATGGCCCGCCGGTCTCCGCTCCAAAGGTAGTCCTCCCTGTGCTCCCCTCCAGCTCCCTCGACCCAGCCACCTCTCCCACTGGTAAGAAGACGTTGAGCACTCAATACCGGATGAAACTAGATCGACTAAGGGAGAGGTTGGATGCAGCGTTGGAGGCCTCCTTGCGATCTTCCCCTCCGGTGCAATTAAGGAGACTCCGACTGAGGGGGTTTTATCGGAGGAGACTTCTAGTTCCGAAGGGGATGACTCCAGCCCCTCCATCGTGCCACCGAAAGCTCCTGCCGTTCAACGACTTCCCCTCTGCCCAAGTTCACCGCTGCTTGAGGGGCGAGGAGACACCCCCAGTGCTCTGAAAGGGGTAGTCGTGCGAGCCTCGGCTGGACCGCTAGCCGGTCTTCGGGAGACACTCCTAAAGGTGCGAGTGTCAGGTGTTGATGCAGTCTGGCCCGGTTGTTATTTTGGTGTTTGACAATGATTTAAGTTTGGTTGAATGAAATTTAGGTTAAGTCCAGGTGGATCTGGGAGATCGCACGCTGGCGTGGAGAAATTCCTAACTTGGAGGGTTAGGTGAAAAGCCCTAGTCTGGAGGGCTAGGTAGGATGAAATCCCGGTGAGTGAAGCCGGGTCCTGGTGAGTGGAGCCAGGTGATGGAAATCCTGGTGAGTGAAGCCGGGTCCTGGTGAGTGAAGCCAGGTGGTGGAAATCCCGGTGAGTGAAGCCAGGTGATGGAAATCTCGGTGAGTGAAGCCGGGTCCTGGTGAGTGAAGCCAGGTGATCGAAATCCTGGTGAGTGAAGCCAGGTGATTGAAATCCTAGTGAGTGAAGCTAGGTTGAAATCCTGGTGAGTGAAGCCGGGTCCCGGTGAGTGAAGCCGGGTGACCGAAACCCTGGTGAGTGAAGTCAGGTCCTAGCTTGGAGGGCTAGGTTGAAGTCCCAGTGAGTGAAGCTGGGCATGGCACGAGTCAGAGAAGGGTTGGAGGCTTGTTCTCGTGACTTAGAGTGCATTTGGGCTTGCCTGGATCGGTCTGGTGACCAATCAGGGAAGTTGGCACGGTGCTCCTTCGTGGATCGGTTTGGTGACTGATCCAGCGATGACTGATCGGTCTGGTGACCGATCAAGGAGTATGCGTTTCACCCATTGCTTCGCTCCTGATCGGTCTGGTGACCGATCAGGGAGCACACAGTGAGGTTGAGTTCCCTTGCTGATCTGCTCCTGATCGGTCTGGTGGTCGATCAAGATCACTGTACAGATCGTTCTGGAGAACGATCCAGCTTCGCGGGTTCCTCACTAAGATCGATCAGGACGGTGCTTGATCGGTCTGGTCATGATCTGATCGGTTTGGTGACCGATCAGGAGACCCTCTGATCGGTCGGGTGACCGATCAGGAGGGTTGGACTGCGAAACTCAAAAATCGCCTAAATTAGAGGTGGATCGGTCCGGTGATCGATCCACAACCTGGGATTGATCTGGTGATCGGTCCAGGAGAATCTCAAAGAAATCGCGATTTCTAAATGAGCGTTGGGGACCGATCAGGATGGAGCCTGATTGGTCTGGAAGCAGCCTGATCGGTCTGGTGACCGATCAGGCTGGAGCCTGATTGGTCTGGTGACCGATCAGGAGCAGAACTTTAATTCAAATACACTGTCAGAAGCTCTGATCGCACTGTTTTCTCTGCCGATTCTCTGATACACTGCTGATATATGTTGATATGAGTTGCTAAGCTTCTATTGGAGTGTGCAGGCTTTACAGGGATGATTCAAACATTGGAGGAGAGTCAATGGGAGGCTTTCCTTGGAGCAGGTTTGGCTGTTTCCTTGTTTCAGGTCTCAACGGCGTCTGGAGAGCAACTGGCAACTGACGGAGGCTCAGCTGGAGAGGGTCTTCAGTGGACTGAGTGCTCAGGGAGTCAGGGGGTCAGGCTGTGGCTTCAGTGGATGCTGATGGAGAGCTTGATGATGGGAGCAGATGCTTAAGACGAGGCTGGAAGCAGAGGAGCGACAAAAAAAAACTGGAAAAAAACAGACAGGAACTTGAGGAGTTTGGCTGGGCTGTGCGTTGTGCTCTCTGTTGCTTTGTGCTTGAGCGTTCTTGTTTCATCTTTGTGAGTTATCCTTCTCTTAGTCTTGTGAGCTTATCTTGTATCCTATTGAGACGCTTGTGGAGAGGTTTCTCCACCGAGAAGGAGGCGCTGTTTTATCCGGGTCACCGGGGCTTGATCTACCGACGATCAAGGGATCGCCCACCTTACAGGCACGCCAAGGAGTAGGGGCAAGTTATCCTCGAACCTTGTACATCGCTGTGTCGTCTGGTTTGCTTTCTTTGTTTTGATTTCAGTTCTTCATTTCTGTTTCTGCATTGTGTCTTCCGCTGCCTAATCTCTAAGTGCAGAAAACTTGGAAAGAAGTTAAAGATTTGTGTCTGGCTATATTCACCCCCCCCTCTCTAGCCATCCGGTTTCCAACAAGTGGTATCAGAGCTTGGGGCTCTGTTCACGGCTTAACATCCGAGAGCTTACAACAAGATGGCTGGAAGAGAAGGAATGAGCACAAACTGACCTCCATTCTTTGACGGCACAGATTTTCCATATTGGAGGTCAAGGATGGAGTTCTATCTCAAGACCAACATCAGTTTGTGGTTTGCCGTGAAGGAGGGCTTCATCCTTCTAAGAGATGGTGAAGGAAAAGAGCTAGACTTCTCCATGTGGTCAGTTGAGCAAATCAAAAGGGGAGAAGCGGATGCTAAGGCTGTGGTCACCTTGCAATGTGGGATGACAAAGGACCAACTCATCAAAGTTGGTCCCTTTACAAGTGCAAAGGACCTATGGAACAAAATCTTTGAGCTCCATGAGGGAACTCAAGATACACGGATAGTCAAGAAGGACCTCCTTCTCAGCCAACTCCAAACTTGACAATGGGAGAAAACGAAACTGTAAGTATGCTTCATTGTCGGTTCAAGGAGATCTACAATGGTCTTCATTCCATCAGTGAGAAGGTAGAGGACCGAGACTTCGTAAGGTATGTTCTCAAAGCTTTTCCTAGGAACGCCTTGTGGTCATCCATTGTGGATGCTTACAAGGTTTCCAAGGACTTATCTTTGGTTAATTTAGAGGATTTATTTTGTGAGATGGAGCTACATGAGATCTCTAACACAAGCCCAAACGAGAAAGGGTTTGCTTGCGTGGCAGGTAACAAAAGGAAGGAGAAGGAAAAGAGGAATGTTACTGCCACATGGCCCTCATGGCAAGAGAGGACTCAAATGAAGAAAGTGATAACGAATCAAGCTCCTCAACCGCGCCTTCATCATCTTCGGATGATGAAGAGGTAATATCTCCCGAGCTAGATAAGTGCTATAGAACCATTGCATGTCTAGCTAGGTTGCTTAAAAAATCAAGAACAAAGTTAAATTGTTGAAATTGGAAGTAGAAGAATTGAAATCCTCTAGGAGGAAGGATATTAATGATTTTCATGAGAAATCCTCTAAGGATGAGGATCTTGATAATTTGCATGTTAAAAACCTTGAGAATGAGAATAAGATCTTGAAGGGTGAAATTGAAAATCTCAAGATTGTTCTTGAGAAATTTTCAACAAGCTCCAAAACCCTAGACATGATCTTGAACTCCCAAAGGGCGGTTTACAACAAGGCCGGTATAGGTTACCGACCTAAAGAACCAACCTTTGTGTCATTAATGTCTAGAACACATTTTAGATCATCAAATGTTCCTAGGGTTAAAAAGAAAATGACTAAGGCATGGGTGCCAAAGTCTTTGATTGAAGGTTCTTTAGGTCCCAAAATTTGGGTACCTAAAACCTCTATCTTTAGAATTGTATAAGCATTTTTTTGAGGGGGAGCATCTATCAACATGGGAGGTTGATATTTGGTGCTCCAAACCCATGACCAAAGGCAAAATTGTCATTCACATGGATGGTTATGGAAAATACGAATTAAATGCTTTGAGCTCTATTGTTTTAGATCTTATGACAATGTAATCCCTTGGCTAGTGATTTTTATGGTATTCATGTGTTAAAGTACTTAGTCATGGTATAATCTACTTTAGTGTTTAAGTTCTTCCATGATCAAGTATGCCATGATTTTCTTGTATGTATTATGCCAACATGAAGAACACATGGTTTGTGAAAATCACTATGAAAATCTCACAATACACGATTAGACAAAGAACATGAGTTTAAGGCCTAGGCTTAATCTTTCCTTATTATTTTGGAGATGAATCTAGATGAGTATGCCATGACTTTGATGTTTGGATGATTAACATTAACCTATGACATGCCCATCTTGATTAAGAACAATATGAACACATAGCTTAAATTGATCATGATGTGAAATAAGAATTTTGATCATCCATTGGAATTGGCAAAAACTTAATTTTGGTTAAGAACAACATGATCACATAGTTTATGATGTTTGAAGTTCCATGACTTGCTTGTTTTTCCACTTGACTGATATTCAAGTTCATGCTTAGCAAAAATTGATCATGCCTTGATGAATCTTGATTTAGTTAAGGGACATAAACCATGTTGTTTATTTTTAATAAGGGAAACCCTTCTTTAGAATCAAACAAATTAAAACCAATTGAGTTAGGGTTTGGGAATGGCTAAGAACTGAAACAAACCTGATTTCAGAGTTTCTGAAATCGATTTCTGAAATCTGGAACTCAGAAAAACATTCTGTGCCGAACCTGATCGTTCACCAGACCGATCAGGGATCCCTCTGATCGGTCCGGTGACCGATCAGACCAACTCTGATCAAGGAACTCCTAGATCGTTCCAAATTGATCCAAAACCTCCTCAAACTAATCAATTTTCATCGAATTGTATCAGATTACTTATCATACCGATACACACAAACATGATACAATCTAATTACAATTGAAATATACTTGATCTTCCATTGGTACAAACCTGGTACTAAGGGAGCACAAATTTGTTCAAGTGTGCAAACCTAGTACTTAATACTGATTTGATACAAACCTATGTTGGAATGTTCAAATTCATAAGAAAGGGTTTGTTGAGTAATGACTCTTGTTCTTAATGTCGTATTTCGGAATTGTTTCTGAAATATCGAATAGTAATAGAGTCTATTTCACTGTTACGGAATGCAAATTGTTAATGTAGTCTGATCAGGAACGTATCAGAGGTTCAGAAATTTTTCTGAAATCTGATCGCTCCCCAGACTAATCAGATATACTTCTGTATCACGTAATCAACAGACCTGGTTGGTCGTGGAGACCAATCAGGACTATGTTTCAGATACAGTTGCATTCCTTACTCGCCCTATGAAACATATACGTATTTGACCATGATATACTTCTGTATATGTCTTCACATGGAAGTCCAAGTGTTAATGCAGTCCGATCTTGAACGAATCAGAATTACAGAAATTTTTCTGAAAATTGATCGTTCATAGATAAATCAGAAATTTTTCTGTATCGATCATCAGTCTGATGGAACTGCGATAATTGTTGTCATATGATGAATATACATTGTTGCCATGATACATTTATGGTATATGCCTCTCATATGCAATTCCAAAATCATCCTTTGACTTACTTGTCATATGAAACATATACATGTTTGACCATGATATAATTCCGTATATGTTTTCATGTGAAATTCAAAACTTAACATTGATTATTTTGGGTTTAGGGAGAGACCCTTGGTTGAGGGGGAGTTTGATGTTTAAACTTAATAACCATACCCTTTTCGATGTTTGACAAAGGGGGAGAAAATGACTGATTAAGTTTATAGTTATTATAGGGGGAGGATCATGATTCCCTTATGAGAATTGAACTGACTTCAATTGATTGATACCTAAACTTAAATCGGGTTGTCAAACAATAAAAAGGGGGAGATTGTTGATGCAGTCTGGCCCGGTTGTTATTTTGGTGTTTGACAATGATTTAAGTTTGGTTGAATGAAATTCAGGTTAAGTCCAGGTGGATCTGGGAGATCGCACGCTGGCGTGGAGAAATTCCTAACTTGGAGGGTTAGGTGAAAAGTCCTAGTCTGGAGGGCTAGGTTGGATGAAATCCCAGTGAGTGAAGCCGGGTCCTGGTGAGTGGAGCCAGGTGATGGAAATCCCGGTGAGTGAAGTCGGGTCCTGGTGAGTGAAGCCAGGTGGTGGAAATCCCGGTGAGTGAAGTCGGGTCCTGGTGAGTGAAGCCAGGTGGTGGAAATCTCGGTGAGTGAAGCCGGGTCCTGGTGAGTGAATTCAGGTGATGAAAATCCCGATGAGTGAAGCCGGGTCCTGGTGAGTGAAGCCAGGTGATCGAAATCCTGGTGAGTGAAGCCAGGTGATTGAAATCCTAGTGAGTGAAGCTAGGTTGAAATCCTGGTGAGTGAAGCTGGGTCCCGGTGAGTGAAGCCGGGTGGCCGAAACCCTGGTGAGTAAAGCCAGGTCCTAGCTTAGAGCGCTAGGTTGAAGTCCCAGTGAGTGAAGCTGGGCATGGCACGAGTCAGAGAAGGGTTGGAGGATTGTTCTCGTGACTTAGAGTGCATTTGGGCTTGCCTGGATCGGTCTGGTGACCGATCAGGGAAGTTGGCACGGTGCTCCTTTGTGGATCGGTCTGGTGACCGATCCAGCGATGACTGATCGGTCTGGTGACCGATCAGGGAGTATGCATTTCACCCATTGCTTGGCTCCTGATCGGTCTGGTGACCGATCAGGGAGCACACAGTGAGGTTGAGTTCCCTTGCTGATCTGCTCCAGATCGGTCTGGTGACCGATCAGGATCACTGTGCAGATCGTTCAGGAGAACGATCCAGCTTCGCGGGTTCCTCACTAAGATCGATCAGGACGGTGCCTGATCGGTCTGGTCATGATCTGATCGGTCTGGTGACCGATCAGGAGACCCTCTGATCGGTCGGGTGACCGATCAGGAGGGTTGGACTGCAAAACTCAGAAATCGCCTAAATTAGAGGTGGATCAGTCCGGTGATCGATCCACAACCTGGGATCGGTCTGGTGATCAGTCCAGGAGAATCTCAAAGAAATCACGATTTCTAATTGAGCGTTGGGGACCGATCAGGATGGAGCCTGATTGGTCTAGAAGCAGCCTGATCGGTCTGGTGACCGATCAGGCTGGAGCCTGATTGGTCTAGAAGCAGCCTGATCGGTCTGGTGACCGATCAGGCTGGAGCCTGATTGGTCTGGTGACCAATCAGGCTAGAGCCTGATTGGTCTGGTGACTGATCAGGAGCAGAATTTTAATTCAAATACACTGTCAGAAGCTCTGATCGCACTGTTTTCTCTGTCGATTCTCTGATACACTGCTGATATATGTTAATATGAGTTGCTAAGCTTCTATTGGAGTGTGCAGGCTTTACAGGGATGATTCAAACATTGGAGGAGAGTCAATGGGAGGCTTTCCTTGGAGCAGGTTTGGCTGTTTCCTTGTTTCAGGTCTCAACGGCGTCTGGAGAGCTGCTGGCAACTGACGGAGGCTCAGCTGGAGAGGGTCTTCAGTGGACTGAGTGCTCAGGGAGTCAGGGGGTCAGGCTGTGGCTTCAGTGGATGCTGATGGAGAGCTTGATGATGAGAGCAGATGCTTAAGACGAGGCTGGAAGCAGAGGAGCGACAAAAAAAACGGGAAAAAACAGACAGGAACTTGAGGAATTTGGCTGGGCTGTGCGTTGTGCTCTCTGTTGCTTTGTGCTTGAGTGTTCTTGTTTCATCTTTGTGAGTTATCCTTCTCTTAGTCTTGTGAGCTTATCTTGTATCCTATTGAGACACTTGTGGAGAGGTTTCTCCACCGAGAAGGAGGCGCTGTTTTATCCGGGACACCGAGGCTTGATCTGCCAATGATCAAGGGATCGCCCACCTTACGAGCACGCCAAGGAGTAGGGGCAAGTTATCCCCGAACACTAACCGGCTCTGATACCACTGTTGGGACCGGGTGCATGTTGACATGGATACGGGTTCGTAATTTTAAAAGTTAATTACATGCAGCGGAAGGTTTAGCATAAATAATTTCTCAAATTATTTCAACCACGTATCTACCATGGAACCTTATATTGTGTATACATGATCATAAATTAATATTTTTGCAGAAAGTAAACTAATTTACTTGATACCTCACGTAACTCGATGTAAGGGACGAGATCCAACCGTAGCGTCCCTTGGAAGCTCCGCCTCTATTCGCGTCCACGCTGAGTTTTCTTCGGGATGACTTCGCAAAGCCACGAGTTTCGTTCCGACAAGAACTACTAGATTCTCCAAAGGCACGACATGAATATCAAGAGAGAGAGATGGAATACTAACCACTAAACGATAAACGGAATCAAGATTCTGGGAGGAAGGAAGGAGTCGCGCCATGCTTCTTCTTCTTCTTTGGCACCTTCTTGGTGGAGGTGGCTCACGGCAAAGGAGGTGAGGGCAACCGGCCCTAGAAGAGGGAGAGGGTTGCCGGCCCTAGAAGAGGGAGAGGGAGAGAAGGAGAGGAAGAGAGGCTAGGCAAGAATCCTTGATCTTTTGAATTGATTTCCAAGCCTTGCCTTTGCACCTTTATATAGTAGCCTCTTTATCGCCAAGTCTCCTTTTTAACGGAATAAATTTTTCATAAGAAATTTATCTTATAAATTTTTCTATGAATTATTCCGTTATGCCAAGTTTTTATTATAACTTAATTTATAATAAAAACAACCATGTCTCCCCTTTTATTATGGAATAAATTTTACAAGAAATTTATCTTATAAATTTCTTATGAATTATTCCGTTATGCCAAGTTTTTATTATAACTTAATTTATAATAAAAACAACCATGTCTCCCCTTTTATTATGGAATAAATTTTACAAGAAATTTATCTTATAAAGTGAATATTCATTTGTTAAAGTAAATGATTACAATCATAAGGCGATTGCCTTAGGACACTTCTCTCATATTATTAACAGATTGTAGATGCCCTTTGAACTAGGTAAAGGTCTTCTCCCAAGGCCCCGTGCGACCTGATTTTTGCTCGAGAGACAAGTCTGGTTGTATTGATTTTGACTGCGTGCAATCATTTTCCCTGTTCCCTGTATGTGCTCTTGCGAGATGCGCCTTCTGCCTTTATGTACGTACTTAACGCACCGTCGATTGTCTTCGAGGTTGATTCTGGTGTTTGATAATTCTTTAAGCCAAATCTTTGTGCCCTACATTTATGTCTGCGTCGGGTCCTCGTCAATGCTTCCTTCTAAAATGCGTGGATGGTTTCGAAACCGTCACCTCCGTATTATTCGCGATCTCATTGATTAGACTCATTAAGAGTCGCGGGTTCCTAGGCGCAGCATGCGCGCGTCAGTCGAAACGACGCTTCGACTCCTGTTAGCGTGATTGCGTCCTCCCTATGATTGCGTCCTCCCTGCATTAACTGCCCGGGGAGGCAACCATCCCCATAAATAGGGGGAGAGGGGTGTACCCTCTCCTCCATCTCTTCCGCTTGCTTGCTTCTTTCCTCCTCGTTCGTGTCCCCAATGCCCAACCATGGAGACACCATAGTGCTCTTGGCTGAGGGACCCCTGAGAGGTGCAGGCATCTGTATTGTGACCCTCACCGGGGAGCATGGTGGAGATGATGCCTAGGGTCTCTCTGAAGATTCTCGGGGATGTGAGACTCCCGGGTTATCTGAGGAGTCCAGAAAAGACCTTATGTGGTCCGCCAGGGGGCATGGGGGAGATGATCTCTCCTGATGATCACCAAACCCCTGGTCGACTTGTGGCGATGTACCCCACGCACCATCGGCTGCTCATTTCCTCCAAGCTTCAGGCAGTTGAAGGTGTTTGTGGGGTACGTCGTCATCAAGAAGGGAGGGGCAGCAGTCACTTTCTTTTCGTTGAGAATATTTCCATCTGGCTGTTGTTCCCCTCCTTTGTTAAGGTGATTCTTCCTTGTGTTTGTTCTCGACCTGGGGAGAATCGCGGTTGCTGCGACCTGGAGTTGTGTCCTTCCGTGCTCCGGAGAGAAATTGCAACGGCTTCTTCCCCTCCTCTATTTTCTGCCTCTAGCATGTGGTACCACCTCCAACTTACAAAAAAGAGATGGGGTGTTCAGATAGGCTCGAGCTACCCATGTGTTACCTCAGGCGTCCATCTGTTGGGACCGGATGTATGTTGACAAGGATACGGGTTCGTAAAATTCTAAATTTTTACGTGCAGCGGAAGAATTAGCATAAAATAATTTCTTAAATTATTCTAACCACGTATCTAGCATGCAACCTTATGATGTGTGGACATAATCATAAATTAAAACTTTGCAGAAAAAGTAAACTAATTTACTAAGTATCTCGCGTAACTCGAAGTAAGGGACGAGATCCAACCGTAGCGTCCCTTGGAAGCTTCGCCTCTATTCGCGTCCACGCCGAGTTCTCTTCGGGATGACTTCGCAAAGTCACAAGTTTTGCGCCGACGAGAACTACTAGATTCTCTATTGGCACAACTAGAAGAACAAGAGAGAAGAAAGGAAACTAACCACCAAGTTAACGGAATCAAAATTCCGGGAAGGAAGGAGATGTAATCCGCTTCTTCTTCTTCTTGGTTGGCTTCTCCTCGATGTTGTTTGCTCACGGCAACTAATGGAGAAGAAGGTGCGCCGGCCCTTGGAGGCAAGGGGCGCCGACCCTAGGAGTTGCTAGGGGCACCGGCCCTAGGGGAAGAGAGAAGAGAGGAAGAGAATAAGAGAGAGAGAGGGAGAGAGTTAATCTCTTGATTACTCGATCGGAATTAAGGGCTTGCCTTTGGTTCCTTTATATAGTACCATCTCCCTTGCCAAGTCTCTCTCTTAACGGAATTAACAGAATTAGTTATTATAAGAAATTTATCTTATAAAGTTTCATCAAGAATACATACCCGAATCGTGAGTGATCATCGATAAAGGTGATGAAGTAGCTATAGCCTCCTTGTGCAAGAGTTGACATTGGTCCACATACATCAGTATGTATTAGACCAAGCAATTCTCCCACTAGATTACCTTTTCTGAAAAAGGGTAATTTGGTCATCTTGCCTTTTAAGCATGATTCGCATGTATCAAATGAATCGGGTTCAAATGATTCCAAAATTCCACATCGGTGCAATTCGGTCATGCGTTTCTTACTTATATGGCCAAGACGACAATGCCACATGTAGGAGTCTATTCGATTATCTATTCTAGCACGTTTGTTGCTTACTTCGATATTGAAAACGTCACCGGATAAATCTAACGTGTAGATGTCATTGCACAAAGTTCCATTCCCATAAAGAACGCCATTTAAAGTTATGTAACAACAATTGTTACTAAAAGTTAAATGATAACCCTTTTCATTCAAACATGAAATAGATACAATGTTCTTTATTAACGAAGGAACGAAATAACAATTATCCAATTCTAAGACACGTCCAGTCGGGAGCTTTAGCAAATATGTTCCGATGGCAACAGCAGCAATCTTTGCTCCATTTCCAACTCGCAAATCCGCTTCTCCCTTGACGAGTCTTCTTCTATTCCTTAGCCCCTGTATGTCATTACATATATGTGAGCTACACCCAGTATCAAGTACCCAGGTATTTGAGGAAATAGAGTGACATTCAATAACGAAGATACCTGAAGAGGACGGGGCATCGGATGCCTTCTTCTGCAAGGACTCAAGATAAACCTTGCAATTTCTTCGCCAGTGACCCTCCTTGCCACAGTGATGGCAAGTACCTTTTGGTTTCTTTTCAGTCTTTTTGGCCTTTTTCTTCTTTCCCTTATTCTGTTCTTTGGCCTTCCTCTTAGACCTTTTCTTCGAGGAATCAACTAACAGTGTTGTCTTCTGTTCCTGCTTTACAGAAGGCTCTATAGTCTTCAGCAGGTTGAGCAACTCAGGAATGGTGGTCTCCAGCTTGTTCATCCGATAGTTCATCACAAATTGTGAATAACTTTTGGGCAAACAATGCAGAATTAAGTCAATACTTAGCTCATGATCCATTGCAAAACCGAGTGTGTTTAGTCGCTCAATGTACCCCAACATCTTTAACACAAACTGCGAGGCAGAAGTGTCTTCCTGCATCTTAGATGTGAAGAGGAGTCTAGAGACTTCGAACCTTTCGGATCTCGCCTGCTCTTCAAACAACTCATTAAGATGGAAGATGATGGTATAAGCATCCATATGATCATGCTGCTTTTGCAGATCAGGTACCATAGAAGCTAGCATGATGCAACTTGCAAGTTCAGAATCGGTCACATGTTTCTGATAGGCCACTAACTGGTCTGGAGTTGCATCTGCTGGAGGATGTCTGGGAAGTAGATCTTCAATGACATAAGCAATCTTCTCTGCCTTGAGGACTATCCTTAGATTTCGAAGCCAGTCCATGAAGTTAGGCCCAGTCAGTTTATTGGTGTCCAAGATGGAACGCAAATTCAGAGAAGACATGATCGAGTGATTAACCTAGAAATACAAATTGAGCTTATGTGAGAAGAATGATTAAAGAATGTATCAATATACATAAATTGAAATCCTATTTATTTTTCAAATTGAATAACCCTTTTTATCAATTCGGGAGATCGTAGGAACATCTCCAAATAGGTTGATATCCAACCATTGGTAAGAACAACCATGGCTGTGGCCATCAAGTTATTCTTAGCTATGAAGGTAGGTAATTATACCGATTACATATCACATATATGTAACTATCACTTTATGCTATCAAATAATTGAATGTTTGCATAAATCATTGGGTTGTTAACTCATTAACAAGTATGCAACATTATACATCGCACCCAACTGCACCTCTCTTTACATCGACCTTGGCTGTGACACAACAAATCGATGCTCCAAGCTTAAGGCTGACCCATTAATCAAGAAATAGTTTTAATATGGTTGGAGCTCATTCAACCGTTTAGTCAGGCTTGGATGTGTCCAACAACCAAAACTAATGATTGACCTCTGACTCCAACTATATTATTCATAAACTAATTCTATGGTTTGAACATGTTGAGGTTCAAGTCGGGCATGGATGTGTCCATCAACCCAAACGAGAAACAAAACTCCGATTCTAACCATATTAATAGAAGGTGTTGGACTTAATATTTTGTAAGGGGTTTTGGGTCTCATCCTTTCTTTTCTAAGCACATTCATGACATAGAGTTATGTCATGACTAACGATTTCCTTAATAAAGTATGTATGTGACTTAAGTTATCAAGTCTCATTAATTGAATTAGGAACCGGATTTCCTAATTCCAATTTCATACTTAATTAAAGGAATTGTTTTGGGAAACAATTTCCTAAATTGTCATAATTAATTTCGGAAATAATATGTTCAAGACTTTGATTTCTCTAAATCAAATCTTATTAAATTAAGAGAAAAATCCCTTAATTCAACTATATATTATTTTCATGAAAATCTCATTAAAGAAAACTCTATAGGAAATCATTTTCCTAATTAATTTTGGAGACAACAATATGTAAGAGCATCACCTCTTCAAACATATTTTATTCATGGATTTAATTAATTACAACAAATTATTTTCTAAGGGTGGCTCCCCGAGGCTTAGATACCCAAAGAAAAGTAATTTGTTGTAAATCCAATTGGACGGCTCCCCGAGGCTCAATCCAAATCAAACATGACAATTTCAATTAAAAATTGGGAAATTAAATTACAACAACTAACTTTAAATTGGACGGCTCCCCGAGGCTCAATCCAAAATAAAGAATTTTGTTGTCAATTTAAAAACCAATTCAAATTTAATTGTCAATTAACTGTCCATGAATTTGTCTAGACTTTCTTAAAAGAAAGTGCCCAAAATTGTGAGATTTCATAATAGATTTTCAGAATAATTGTAAGTTTCTGGTACAAAGAAAACTTACATATTTCCAAATTGGAAAATTTCTAAAATAGAAAAATTTCCAAAATGGGAAAGTTTCCAAAGATGGGAAGTTTTCACAATTATTATAAAATTTCAAAAACTAGAAAATTTCAAACGTTTGCGAAATTTCATGAGGATTTCCAAACTTTGAAATTCCTAAATCTAAAATTTATTATAATTGGAAAGTTTCCATAATTGAAAAATTTTCCGAAATTGAGATCATGACAAAGTTTTCCACAAAACAATTATATGATTATGTCGAACACTAACCGGCTCTGATACCACTGTTGGGACCGGGTGCATGTTGACAAGGATACGGGTTCGTAAAATTCTAAATTTTTACGTGCAGCGGAAGAATTAGCATAAAATAATTTCTTAAATTATTCTAACCACATATCTAGCATGCAACCTTATGATGTGTGGACATAATCATAAATTAAAACTTTGCAGAAAAAGTAAACTAATTTACTAAGTACCTCGTGTAACTCGAAGTAAGGGACGAGATCCAACCGTAGCATCCCTTGGAAGCTTCGCCTCTATTCGCGTCCACACCGAGTTCTCTTCGGGATGACTTCGCAAAGTCACGAGTTTTGCGCCGACGAGAACTACTAGATTCTCTATTGGCACAACTAGAAGAACAAGAGAGAAGAAAGGAAACTAACCACCAAGTTAACGGAATCAAAATTCCGGGAAGGAAGGAGATGTAATCCGCTTCTTCTTCTTCTTGGTTGGCTTCTCCTCGGTGTTGTTTGCTCACGGCAACTAATGGAGAAGAAGGTGCGCCGGCCCTTGGAGGCAAGGGGCGCCGGCCCTAGGAGTTGCTAGGGGCGCCGGCCCTAGGGGAAGAGAGAAGAGAGGAAGAGAATAAGAGAGAGAGAGGGAGAGAGTTAATCTCTTGATTACTCGATCGGAATTAAGGGCTTGCCTTTGGTTCCTTTATATAGTACCATCTCCCTTGCCAAGTCTCTCTCTTAACGGAATTAACGGAATTAGTTATTATAAGAAATTTATCTTATAAAGTTTCTTATGACTTATTCCGTTATGCCTAGTTTTATTATAACTAACTTTATAATAAAACAAATTCTCTTCTCCTTTAATTATGGAATAAATTATATAAGAAATTTATAAACTTTCTTATTATGGAAAAATCAATTCATAATTGATTTTATAAAAAAATTAAAATAAACCATTCCATGGATCATTTTAATTTCCATAAAAATAATAAATTTCTATAAATTTATTTACATAAATTTCTTTATACAAATTTATTTATCCATAATTTATAAAACAAATCGCGCTCGATTTATTTTATTAATTAAACCAAATAAATTGGTTTTATCCCCTTGTTGTGGCTGGCCAAACCAAAGGGGTTTGGCAGCCTCTTTGGCCGGCCAAACCGAGCCGAACCGTCGCGAATTAAACTCATTTAATTCGCCCAATAAGCCTTCAAAAGACTTAGTCATTTTTAGCTTCCATTGCGCCTCTGATTAACTCAGATTTGACTTATTTCTCTTGATCGGAAAATCCAATTTTCAACTCGTTTTAAATCCCTCAGATTACTCGTAGTGCGTGTGACTAAATAGGCTTTCGATTTATGTTGGTCGTCTATAATCAACTAATTATAGAACGATCATGAGTGGCACCTAGTAGTACATCATGACCCCCAATTTATCGAAAGATCAACGGTTTGACCTCAGAAGAAATTCTGAAACCCTTCAGCAGCTCTAATGAATCGTGCCTCATTCCCTTCACCATCTTATACCCACTTGGTTCAGGACATGGTCTGTTTGTGTCAGTCCCCACTAGACTGACTACGTCACACCTAACCCAAGTAGTATCTTTCTCGTCCTTTGGATTTCTAATTACTCTAATGTATTTTAGAGACTCGCACTCTAAACATGATATGCTCTGGCCAGAGGCTTTGAGTAACAATCCGACGATAGGCCTGGGTATACATCTCTTCGCAAGGAGTGGTGAATCCTTTGTAGGCTGTTCAAACATCTTCGGGCACTTCGGCTTATACCCAATCATCCTGGGTCCACACCTCCTTGGAGATGCTTGCTTAAGATGTTAAAGTATAAGTCTCCATGACCAAGATGACTTGAACACTGCAAGTCAAAGGAACATCGCACTTAAGCCGCAGTAAGAACTTCATTGACATTTCTATATATAGATTCCATATGAAGTTTTACAGCTAGTCACTCCAATGAACTAGTTCCCTTAACTAGCATCCATGTTTATCTCCGGACATCCCAATGTCACCAGCCAGTGAGAATCAGCTGATTAGAGAATAACCCATGCTAGTCTCAACAGAATTGATAGTGTCCGTATTTATCAATTCATCGACTAGGGATATTTTCAATACTTCACATTTGCACATTTAGAGATAATCACTAGTTGTGATCCCATCACAAATTCTCTTATGCTGTGAGTTATATTGCGGACATTCAGTAGATGAGTTTAAGATCCCAATCAAATACACAAGCATGTATACTCAAATAGTGAATTATTATTTATTAAAATAAATATTTTACAATCATAAGGCGATTGCCTTAGGACACTTCTCTCATATCACTAACACCATCTTCGTCCCTGACTACTCAGAGGGAGTACCCGAACTACTCATTTGTTACTTCAGGCATCCATCCTCATCGGCTACTCGAAAACGACGTCGTGCCCCGGGACTCTATAAAAAAGGTGGAAGTGACGCGGAGAAAAAACCCGAATAGAAGGGTTCTTGTTTCTATCGGATACTCGGCGTGTGTCATAGTAACATTCCAAGATGTATATCTTTATGTATTTCTTCATGCCAATAAAATAAACAATTCTTTCGAATAACTTTTATGTCTGTATAACTGTCTTGTGTCGATATTTTGATGCTTTGCCGGTTCTCCCGTAATTGGGTATGCCATGTTGTCTATGTTTCTGAACCGGTTATGTCTCTCATGTGCTCGAGAGAGCAGCTGCTACATGGCGGAGTAGTTGAGTCCGGGGTTACTTGGTCTGGCGCGTATGCCCACGACTAAGCCTAAGTACCCCGGCCATAGGCTGCAGCGCGGGGCATTAGGGTTTTAGTTACATGGTCGGGCGCGTATGTCCGCGACCAAGCCTAAGTACCCCGGGCATAGGCTGCACAGCAGGACATTAGGGTTTAGTTACTTGGTAAGGCGCGTATGTTCGCGACCAAGCCTAAGTACCCCGGGCATAAGCTGCATCGTGGGGTATTAGGGTTTTGGTTACTTGGTCGGGCGCGTATGTCCGCGACCAAGCCTAAGTACCCCGAGCATAGGCTGCACCGCGGGGCATTATGATTTTGGTTACTTAGTCGGGCACGTATGTCCGCGACCAAGCCTAAGTACCCCGAGCATAGGCTGCACCGCGGGACATTAGGGTTTTGGTTACTTGGTCGGGCACGTATATCCGCGACCAAGCATAAGTACCTCGGGCATAGGTTGCACCGCGGGGCATTAGGGTTTTAGTTACTTGATCAGGCCGTATGTCCACGACCAAGCCTAAGTACCCCGGGCATAGGCTGCACCGCGGGGTATTAGGGTTTAGTTACTTGGTCAGGCGCGTATGTCCGCGACCAAGCCTAAGTACCCCGGGCATAGGTTGCACCGCGGGGCATTAGGGTTTTGGTTACTTGGTCGGGCGCGTATGTCTGCGACCAAGCCTAAGTACCCCGGGCATAGGCTGCACCACGGGACATTAGGGTTTTGGTTACTTAGTCGGGCCCGTATGTCCGCGACCAAGCATAAGTACCCCGGGCATAGGCTGCACCGCGAGGCATTGGGGTTTAAGTTACTTGATCGGCGCGTATGTCCGCGACCAATCTTAAGTACCCCGGGCATAGGCTACACCGCGGGACATTAGAGTTTTGGTTACTTGGTCGGGCGTATATGCCCACGACCAAGCCTAAGTACCCCGAGCATAGGCTGCACCGCGGGGCATTACTTCAATTTTGCTGCGAGAGCACAGAGAGACACAGACAGATGTTCTAAATAAATTGTAAATCTTACCAAGACCAGAAGGGTCCAAGACCGCAGCCGGACCGGGAGCTCCTGAGTTTTTTCCTTTCTACCCCAACTAGTCTTCTAGGCTCTTCGGGTTCTTTCGAGACTCTGTTCTGACTTCTCCGCTGTAGCATCGCCTGGACACCAGCTGGTCTCCTTGGACTTCCACCACCCGGTCGCCCACCTGGAACTTAATCTTCTAGTGATAAACAAAGATCACAGCCTAGAAAGTACTGAGCTCTGGGCGGCCTAGGATGACATTGTAGGAGGAGGGCGCGCCCACGATTAAGAAAGGAGTCCTCCGGGTTCTTTCAAGTCTGTTGCTGCCCAATGAGAGTGACAAGGTAATTTGCCCCAGCGGCTGTACTCGGTACCTCGTGAAGCCAAATAGTGGGGTCGAGACCGTGAGCAGTTCATCCTCGTCTATCTGCATTTGTTCCCAAGCTGCCTTGTACAGAATGTTCACGGAACTCCCCGTGTCTACGAAGATTCGCTTCACCTCATAATTGGTAATACAGGCCACGATCACTATAGCGTCTGTTGATGCAGTCTGGCCCTGATTGTTGTTTTGGTGTTGACAACGATTTTAGTTTAGGATGATGATTATGATGATTATGATTAAGTCCTGATCGAGGATTAGGCATGATATGAAGGATTCTAGCTTGGAGGGCTAGGTGTTGGAAAGTCTTAACTTGGAGGGTTAGGTGCAAATTCCCATCCTGGAGAATTAGGTGAAAAAGTCCTGGCTTGGAGGGTCAGGTGCCTAGCTTGAAGGGCTAGGTTGGATAAGGTTCTAACTCGGAAGGGTTGGGTGAAAAGTCTTAGCTTGGAGAACTAGGTGAAAAGTCCTAGCTTGGAGGGCTAGGTGAAAAGTCCTAACTTGGAGGGTTAGGTGCAAATTCCCAACTTGGAGAGTTAGATGGAAAATCCTTAGCTTGGAGGGCTAAGGTGGATGGAAACTTAGCTTGGAGGGCTAAGTTTGAGTCCCTGGATCGGTCTGGTGATCGATCAGGGATTCTGGCACGCTGCTCCTTCGTGGATCGGTCTGGTGACCAATCCAGCGATGACTGATCGGTCGGGTGACCGATCAGGGAGCACACAGTCAGGTTGGGAACCTACTGTGCTGCTCCTGATCGATCTTGTGACCGATCAGGGAGTATGTGTTTCACCCATTGACTTGCTCCTGATCAGTCTGGTGACCGATCAGGGAGCGAGCAGTGAGGTTGAGTTCCCTTGCTGAACTGCTCCTGATCGGTCTGATGACCGATTAGGATCACTGTGCAGATCGTTCTGATGAACGATCCAGCTTCGCGGGCTCCTCACTAAGATCGATCAGGACGGTTCCTGATCGACTTGGTGATTACCTGATCGGACTGCTGACCGATCAGGTGACACCCTGATCGGTCCGGTGACCGATCAGAAGATTTAGCCTGCGAAACTCAGAAATCGCCAAATATAAGGGTGGATCGGTCCGATGACCGATCCACGACCTGGGATCGGTCTGGTGATCGGTCCAGGAGAATCTCAAAGAAATCGCGATTTCTAATCGAGCGTTGGGGATCGTTCAGGTCGGAGCCTGATCGGTCTGGAACCAGCCTGATCGGTCTGGTGACCGATCAGGAGACTCTCTGATCGGTCGGGTGACCGATCACTTTAATTCAAATTTCACTGTCAGACGCTCTGATCGCGTCTGAACTTCTGATATATGCTGACACTTATCTCTGATATTTGATTTACTGTGTGATTTGCTGCTCTAACAGTCTGATTAAGTTTCAGGTGACAGGGGAGGATTCAAACACTCAAGGAGAAGTCAAAGAGAGCTTTCCTTGGAGCAGGTTTGTCCCTTTCTCTACACAGGTTGCAACGGCTGGAGCTGCAGGACTGAAGCTGCTGACTGAAGCTTGGCTGAGGGAGCTCAGGAAGTTCAGTTAGGGTTCAGTGTAGCTGGCGCGTTGGCAGTGAGGCAGCTGTAGGCTGCTGGAGATGAGATCACTTGTTGCTTAGCGGAGAAACAAAAAGGAACGAGAGCAGTGATGTTCGATAAGGTTTTTCAGTGCTTCAGTTTTGGTGCTCTTGAGTTGCTGCGTTTGTTTTTGCTCCACATCAAGCTTGCTGTTCTTGAGTTCTTCAATCATCCTGAGCAAGCTATTGAGAAGCAATCATCATACTTGAGCCTTGAAGGAGGGAACAAGAAGCTGGGAGTCCGACAGTGGGAAGACACGAAGAAGAGTTCTTGCGTGAGATCGCCACTGGGTGGAGCTCAAGGAAGCTTGTTGTGTTCTTGTCCTTGCAGAGGGCTTTGAGTAAGATCTTTCTTGTTGTTTCATTAAGCTTAAACACTTATCTGTGATTGAAACGCTGTGGAGAGGTTTCTCCACCGAGAAGGAGGTTGCTTTATATCTGGTGATCACCGGGGCTTGATCTGCCTACGATCAAGGGATCGCCCACCTTAAGGGCACGCCAAGGAGTAGGGGCATGTTATCCCAGAACCTTGTAAATCCTCTTGTTAGCGATCTTGGTAGCTGTCGATTGTTAGCTTTCATCTCTGTTTTTGTTTACTGCATTACTTTGCTTTTCCTTTGCTTCTTCCGCTGCTGCTGATAGTTTAAGTGCAGAAGACTTGCTAAGCTCTTCAAAGAAAAAGTGTTGGCTATATTCACCCCCCCTCTCTAGCCATCTCGTCTCCAACAAGTGGTATCAGAGCAAGGGGCTCTGTACACGGCTTAACATCCGAGAGTTCTCAACAAGATGCCATTGAGAGAAGGCTTCTCCACCACCCGACCTCCATTCTTTGATGGCGCCGACTTTTAATATTGGAGATCAAAGATGGAATACTACTTGAAGATGGATATCCACACTTGGTTCGCGGTGAAGGAGGGATTCGTTCCTCCGAAGGATGACGAAGGCAAAGAACTCGAGTCTTCACGGTGGACTGCGGAACAAACTCGGAAGAGTGAAGCCGACGCGAAGGTGGTTGTCACTCTACAATGTGGAATGAACAAATACCAACTCATCAAGGTTGGCCCTTTCATAAGTGCGAATGACTTGTGGAACAAACTCATCGAGCTTCATGAAGGCACCCGGGACTCAAGAATTGCCAAGAGGGATTTGTTCCTCAATCAACTCCAAAATCTCGCCATGAAAGAAAATGAGTCGGTAAGTGAACTCCATAGCCGGTTCAAGGAAGTCCTCAATGGACTTCATTCAATTGATGAAAAGGTCGAGAATCGCGACCTTGTGAGGTATGTCTTGAAAGCATTTCCAAGGAATGCTTTGTGGTCATCCATGGTGGATGCCTACAAAGTATCCAAGGACTTATCTATTGTTAAGTTAGATGACTTATTTTGTGAGATGGAATTGCATGAAATGGCTAACAAAGGCCCCAAGGAGAAGTGGATTGCCTTAGTTGCAGGGGACCGAGCCACTAAGAAGAAGAAGGAGAAGAAGAAGGAGAAGGAGGTCTCATCGTCTTCCTCTTCTTCCGAATCCGAATCCAATTCCGAGGAAGGTGGCAGCGGCTCCTCTTCATCCGAAATGACCAACTTTGTGAGGAGGATGATGCGAAGAGACCGACGTTTCAAAAGTAGAGGTAACACTAGTGAATCCAAACTTGATAAGAATAATGCATCTTGCTTTGAGTGTGGTAGGAAAGAGCATTTCAAGAATGAATGTCCGAAGCTTAAGAAGAAAGAGGAGAAATCCAAAAGAAAAGAAGAGAGATCCAAGAAGAAGAAGAAAGCCTTGAAGGCCTCTTGGGATGAGTCATCTTCTAGCTCATCCGATGAAGAGAAGGAAGAGAAGAGCACAAGGCAAGTGACACTCATGGCTCTTGGAGAGGAGAGCAGTGATGATTCTTCAAGCTCCTCAAACGCGGCTTCATCATCTTCGGATGATGAAGAGGTAACTTCTCCCGAGCTTGAAAAATGTTATAAAGCAATTGCATGTTTAACTAGTATGCTTAAGAAATCCAAAAATAAAGTTAAGGCATTGTAATTAGAAATTGATCAATTAAAGGCATCTAGGGATGATAACATTGATGATTTGCATGTTGAATTACTAGAAGATGAAATTAAATCGTTGAAACATGAGATTGTAAGCTTGAAATCCTCTAAGGTTGAGGAAATCAGTGATTTGCATGATAACTTGTTAGTAGAGGAAAACAAATCGTTGAAGAGTGAAGTTGAGAAGCTCAAGAATATTCTTGGGAAAATCTCAAATAGCTCTAAGACCCTAGATATGATCTTAAATGCCCAAAGAGCGGTTTACAATAGGGCCGGTATTGGTTACCGTCCTAAAGAACCCTCATTTGTGTCTCTCATGTCTAGGACTGACATGAGACAATCTAGGACACCCAAGACTCAAAAGAAAGTTATCAAGGCATGGGTGCCTAAGTCATGTTTAGTTGATTCTTTAGGTCCCAAGGTTTGGGTACCTAAGACTTCTATTTTTCGAATTGTGTAGGTTGTGATTGAGGGGGAGCATCTATCAACTTGGTTTGTTGATAGTGGATGCTCCAAACACATGACCGGGAATAGATCATTGTTTACCACATTTCACAAGAAGAGTAGAGGTAATGTATCATTTGGTAACAATGGTAGTCTTAAGGTCATAGGAATAGGAGACATTCAAATATCCGAATGTCTTAGAATCTCAAATGTCCTTCTAGTCAAGGGGATGAAATTTAATCTACTATGTGTGAGTCAATTGTGTGACACGGGTTACACAATTGACTTCCAACCAAGTCAATGTCTAGTTAGACAAAATGACACCTTGGACACGGTACTAGTAGGAGCAAGAGTAGACAATATCTATCAAGTTTCATTTAAAAGTGCTACTAATGCTTTTGCTAAGTGTTTCATGTCAAAAGAAGAAGAGTCCACTCTTTGGCACCGGAGACTAGCACACGTGAACATGAAGAACATCCGAAAGTTGGCCACCAAGGGACTAGTCCGAGGCTTACCGAGCATCAAGTATGAAAAAGATAAGTTATGTGATGCATGTCAAAAGGGTAAGCAAACAAAATCTGCACATAAAGGTAAAAGCACTGTAAGTACTTCCAATGCTTTAGATTTACTTCACATGGATCTATTTGATTGTAGTACCATCATATCATTGAATGGAAGTTGATATTGCTTTGTTATCATTGATGATTTCACTAGATATACATGGACTTACTTTTTAAAATATAAGGATCAAACCTTAGATATTTTCATTTCTTTTTGTAGAAGAGTTGAAAATGAAAAATCATTAACAATTAAGACAATTAGAAGTGATCATGGAGGTGAATTTCAAAACCAAAGGTTTCTAGAATTTTGTCAAGATAAGNAGGAGGCCAGAAGCCTCAGCCAAATAGCCAGAACTGGAAGAACAAGAACCACAAAAGGAAGCAGTGGCCTGGCAGCCAGAAAGGAAAACCAGAGAATAAGCAAGCTAGGTATCCACCTTGTCCTAAGTGTGGGAGGAACCATTCAGGAACATGCCTTTGGGTGTAACTGGATGCTATTCATGTGGGCAAGAGGGACACAGATCCAGAGACTGCCCGAACAAGTTTAAAGTACTTCCTCAGCAGTCCGTACAGTATGGAGGCAAGCCCCAGTTACATTACATGCCTACTATGCTGGAGGGACCTCAGATCAGTCAGGAGGATTGGAAGCAGCACCAGTTTCAACCAATGCCAGAGTCTTTCCCTCACGAAGGAAGAAGCTGCCAGCGCCTCCACGGTCGTAACAGGTCAAATAGTTATTTTTCAGCATTTAGCTACTACACTGTTTGACACTGGGGCGACCCATTCTTTCGTATCAGTACCTTTTGCTAGTAAGTTACAGGTGCCTACAGAGAGTTGGGAGTCCAGATTCCTGACAACTCTCCCTTCAGGGGAAATCATGGAATCCACCCAGCGGCTCCGGGCTGTGCCAATCAAGATTTCAGACCGAGAGCTACATGTCGATCTGATAGTCCTTGCGATGCAGGACTTCGACATCATATTGGGCATGGATTTCCTCAGTAAGTACAGCGCTTCAGTGGACTGCCGTAGAAGGAAGGTGGTTTTCAGCCCAGAAGGAGAACCACCATTCGAGTTTCAAGGAGCCCCAAGGAGGAAGACTCAGAAATTTCTCTCAGCCTTGGCAGCCCACCAGATGCTAGAGCAAGGGTGTGCTGGTTTTCTTGCACACATAGTGGACTCAGAAGCAAAGAAAGAACTCAAGCAGGAGGATGTACGGGTAGTCTGCGAATATCCAGAAGTGTTCCCAGAAGAATTACCTGGACTACCTCCCAACAGAGAAGTGGAATTCGAGATCGAGCTAGTGCCCGGTACCGGTCCGGTCTCGAAGGCCCCATATCGTATGTCTCCAGCAGAGTTAAAGGAATTGCAAGAGCAACTCCAGGAGCTACTAGACAAGGGCTTCATTCGCCCGAGTCATTCACCCTGGGGAGCTCCTGTACTTTTCGTCAAGAAGAAGGATGGGTCTATGCGTCTGTGCATAGACTACCGAGCTCTGAACAAGGTAACCATCAAGAACAAGTACCCCCTTCCTAGAATAGATGATTTATTTGATCAACTCAAAGGGGCTACAGTGTTCTCGAAGATAGATCTGCGTTCTGGGTATCATCAGCTGAAGGTTAAAGAAAGTGACATCCCCAGGACGACTTTCAGGACAAGATACGGCCACTATGAATTTGTAGTAATGCCTTTTGGAGTAACCAATGCTCCAGCAGTCTTCATGGAGCTGATGAACCACATCTTCAGGGAGTATCTCGATAAATTCGTCATTGTATTTATTGATGATATTCTCATATACTCACAGACTCCAGAGGAACATGCTACACACTTGAGGATAGTGCTGCAGATCCTTCAGCAGGAGAAGCTCTATGCAAAATTCTCAAAGTGTGAGTTTTGGCTAGATCAGGTGACCTTCCTAGGTCACATTGTATCCAAAGAAGGCATTCAAGTTGATCCAGCCAAGATAGAAGCAGTCAGCAACTGGTGTAGACCCAAGAATGCCAGTGAGATCAGAAGCTTCTTAGGCCTGGCAGGATATTACAGAAAATTTGTGGAGGACTTTTCCAAGATAGCCTCTCCACTCACAGCCTTGACCAGAAAGAACAAGAAGTTTGAGTGGTCAGATAAATGCGAGCACAGTTTTCTAGAGCTGAAGAAGAGATTGACTAGTGCTCCCATCCTGACTGTTCCAGAGAGTGACAAGGCCTTTGACATCTATAGTGATGCATCCAAGATGGGCCTTGGAGCTGTCCTCATGCAAGACGGTAAAGTAATAGCATATGCCTCCAGACAGCTCAAGGACTACGAGAAGAATTATCCTACGCATGACCTTGAGCTAGCAGCTGTGGTTTTTGCACTAAAGCTCTGGAGACACTACCTGTATGGAGTGCAGTGCAGGATCTTCACAGACCATCAGAGTTTGAAGTATTTCTTCACTCAGAAGGATCTGAATATGAGGCAGCGCAGGTGGCTAGAATTGGTCAAAGATTATGACTGTGAAATCCTCTACCACCCAGGTAAAGCTAATAAAGTGGCGGATGCACTGAGCAGGAAATCCTGTGCAGCACTGATGTCCTTATCATCACTGTCTCTACCACTTCAGAAAGAAATAAAAGATTTTGGAGTCGAGGTTATGGTTGGGCAATTTTCTGCATTGACCCTAGAGTCAACCCTGCTTAAGGATATACAAGAAAAGCAAGATCAAGACCCAGAGATCCAGAAGATCAAGCAGGGAATCCAAGAGGCAAAAAATTCAGAGTTTCGAGTATCAGACAGTGGCATACTCTACTTTGGAGACCGCCTTTGCATCTCCAATGATGAGGAACTAAGGAAGAATATTCTAGAAGAGGCCCACAGTACCCCATACTCTATGTATCCTGGTTCTACCAAGATGTATCAAGATTTAAAGAAAAGATTCTGGTGGTCTGGACTCAAGCGAGACGTGGCCAGATATATCAGTACCTGCTTGACCTGCCAGAGGGTCAAAGCAGAACACCAGAGACCAGGAGGAGTTCTACAGCCACTCCCCATTCCAGAGTGGAAGTGGGAAGAAATATCCATGGACTTTATCACAGGTCTTCCAAGAACCACCCATGGACACGATGCAATTTGGGTGATAGTGGACAGATTGACCAAGTCTGCCCACTTCCTAGCCATCAAGTTATCGCATTCGGTAGAGCAATTAGCACAGCTGTACGTGAAAGAAGTAATCAGGCTACACGGAGTCCCGAAGTCGATCGTTTCTGACAGAGATGGGCGATTCATCTCCCATTTTTGGAGGTGTGTTCAGGACGCCCTTAGCACCAAACTTCAGTTCAGCACAGCCTTCCATCCCCAGACAGATGGACAAACAGAGAGAGTAAATCAGATTTTAGAAGACATGCTCAGGGCTTGTGCGTTGGACTTTAAGGGTAGTTGGTGCAAATTTCTGTGCTTAGCTGAGTTTGCCTACAACAATAGCTATCAGGCCACTATCAGGATGCCACCTTATGAGGCATTATATGGCAGGAAATGTAGATCACCCATATGTTGGCAAGAAGCTGGTGAGAAGAAAGAGATGGAGTCAGGACTAGACAGCCAGACTGAGCTTATAGATGAGACCACTCAGGCTATCCAGACGATCCGCCAGAGGATTGAGACTGCCCAAAGTAGACAGAAAAGTTATGCTGACACACGCCGTAGGCCACTTGAATTCCAAGTTGGAGATTCAGTATTTCTCAAGGTCGCTCCCATGAAGGGAGTGGTGAGATTTGGCAAGAAGGGCAAGCTAAGTCCTCGCTACATAGGACCCTATGAGATTGTAAAGAGAGTTGGGAAGGTAGCCTATGAGCTGGACTTACCAGAGGATATGTCAGCTATCCACAGTACCTTTCATGTCTCTATGCTAAAGAAGTGTATTCACGACCCTAGCCAAGTGATTCAGCCTCAGTCAGTACAGATCCAAGAAGATCTTAGTTATGAGAGCAGACCGACACAGATAGTGGACAAGGCAGTTAAAAGATTGAGAAACAAAGAAGTGCCACTAGTGAAGGTCATCTGGCAGAATCAAAAGCATGAAGAGGCTACTTGGGAACGTGAGGACAGCATGAGAGAGAGATATCCAGAGTTATTCTAAGTTCGAGGACGAACTTTTTATAAGGTATGGGGGATTGTAACGCCCCAAAATTTCCATTTTTAGTTCTTGAAGTCCTTAGAATTATTTAGAAATAGTTTAGAAATGTTCTAGATATTTTTAGAGTATTTTTATGGAATTTTCCGAGTCCGTTTGGTATTTTTGGAAAAAGAAAAAGAAAAAAAAGGGGAAATATGGAAAAAACCAATTAAGTGCAGCGGGTGGATCGAACCCGCGACCACCACGAGACGGGCGCGAGCGCAAACCAGCTGGGCTAGGGTATCAAGCACAGAAAAGGAAGGAGAGACATGTATTTAAGTTGTAGTTAGGTCAATCCGCCCCATAAGTATAAATAGATAATTAAAGAGAGAAGTTTTATTTTCTCTCAAACCCTCTCCCTCTCCCAAGGTTGCGCCGACCCCTCTCCCTCCCCTCTCTTGTGCGCACGCCACACCAAGGTCTAGAGGGCCGGCCAAGGCTTTTCTCCAAGAGATCTTCCAATATTTGGAATCCCCGCGACGAGAGGAACGCGTAGGCGCGAAGAATTCTCCGAGATCTCAAGTTTCTCCGAGCTCTAGACGTCAATCTTGGTTGTAAGTCCAAGATATCAATGTAAGTACTGCTCACCTGCAGTAAGAGGCGGTTTTTCCGCGAGAATTTCCTTTAAAAGTTTTTAAAAGAGATATTTCCTTTTTGTTTGAGTTTTTGCATGTGATCTTAGTTCATTATATGCTTATATATGTTGATTAATACCCTATGTGAGTTTAGGGTCCAAGAAAAGCTATGAGAAAAGAAAAAAAATAGATAAAGATAAGAAAAGAAAAGGCCAAGGCCTTAAGAAATCCCCAAAAGTCAAGACTTAGGGATTTTAGCACGCAAGGTGCTCCAGAAAATGCCAAGGCATTTACAGATAAGAAAAAAAAGAAAGAAAAGCTATTTTATTTTATAAGGCCAGTACCCGGCGTCCAAGGGCGTCGTTAAAGAAATCCAGGTGTCCAATTCCAAGGTCTTGGCCCTGGTAGACCAAGGTCTGCTCTATTAGGATTGGTGGCTCGCTACCCCAACCTTTTAGGGAACGCGCATATGAGATGGTACTTACGTCTTCAGTGGATCCAAGTGATTATTATTTTCAAGTATATGCTTTAGCAAAGTTTCTAAAGTTTAAAGAGTTTTCAAAAAGTTAAAGAATAGCTAAAGTTTCAAGTTGAGCCAAGAAAAGTAAATTGAGGTTTATTATTGCTTGAGTATGCATGTTTTGAGTTATACATGTTCTTAGTTTTCTTTCAAGCATCTTAGTATCTCATATGATTTCATATTGTCCTAGAAGCATGTTTGCACATTTCGAGATTTTGTGAGCTAGATAGTACTTACTAAGCTTTATGCTTATAGATGCATTTCCTCTTATTGCAGATAAAGGTAAAGGCAAGCAATTCTGAAGGAAGACGATGAGGCGGTGCTGAGTAGAGTGTGTGTGGTGGCTGATTATGGAGAGATCTTTGAGACGAGACAATTTAGTTATTTGAATTGCAATGTTTAAGTTTATTCAAATTTCAAGTTCTTGCTTATGGAGATTATAGAGTATTTGAGTTTTGGATAGTTTTACATGCTCAATTTCTTAGAGTAAAGATTCCATGTCATTTCATTTAGCTTACATATCCTTATGATTGTATTGGATGAGTAGAAGTGTAAGTAGTTAGAGATATTGATACTTTGTTAGAGAAAAAGGTGTTTGTACCAAGATAGTATCAATTTCCCTTTGAATCAAGTTTTTATTGCTTAAAAATATTTAGAAAAGTTGCAATCACATTTCATAATGCATTAGCAAGGTTGTAGAACATGTATTTGGCGTTATGAATGCATAGGAGTCAAGATTGGTACAAACTCTATTGTTAAAGTTTATATAATCTTGTTTAGTTTATTTTCTTCCATAAAAGTCCTAAATTCAAGTTTATGGATTCGTTTGATTGGCTAAATTGTTTAGGAAACTGATATAGAGTATAGAAATGGTGTCGTAGTTTGATATGGCTCGAAACTGAATGAATGGTGGACTTAAGAAGCAAGAGCCGAAAACCTATAATTCTGATTACAGGCGTACCAGTCGATTGCTACGTCACCAGTCGACTGGTACGGGCAGTTTGAGTTGGGTGAGGCTTGTTTCAATAAGTATCAACTACGAGTTTTGAGAAGGAAAGTGTGATATGGTAGCATGCATGACTACTTAAGTTAGAATATAATTGTTAGAAGAATTTAAAAGTTTAAAAAAAAAAAGATTTCCGCATTTTACTTTTAGTCATGTATAAAAGTTGAGAAGTAGAGGAAAGTAACGATCCGTCTAAGGCAGTAAGAAGGCGGGTCGCTACATCAGCTCATCATCTCTGCTATCAATGGTCCCTCGGATGCGCACGTAAGCCTCAAGCTTACCTCCATGTCATCATTCACTTGAAGACGTCATCCAAGTCCATGCGTACCTATACACCTGCACACTCATGTACACATGTGAGAATAACACAAACCCTAACTTGACCATATTGCTCATACATTAAAATATCATGATCCTCCAGATTATCTCAGGGCCGATTGCCCCAACAATCTCCCCCTTTTTGATGTGTGGCAATACGTTAAGTTAGGTAAACATATAGCAATAATGATAGCACAAGCAATTGAAATTCAAGCATAACACACAAGAGGCTACCTCCCCCTTAACTTATGCTTTCTCCCAAATTTCAGCCCTTATTGCTAATACTAAGTTAGAGCTAAAGTTACAACCAAACCTAAGTTAAGTTTCAACCAAATCCTAACTTAACACTCAAGTTCTCCCCCTTTGACACCATCAAAAGATTGCCCCAAGCAACCCAATCGTAGGTGCCAAAAAGAACTTAACCAGATTTCTGAAAACCCCTTCAGAAATCACAAAGACTTATTCTGCCTACAGGACCAGTCGACTGCCCCCAGGGCAGTCGACTGATACGTCAGATTTCAGAATTTCAGTCAAAATTCAGAAATGAATAAAAAATTCTAGAAAATTTGGAAAAATGTGAAACTTTGCAAGCAGGTTTTTAAGATATTCCCTACCCTAGAAAAAATTTTGTTCATGAAAAATATCAACCGTGCTTGACTTTTGGTACACACTCAAAAATTTCCAATTAAGGCCAACTTTGTATCAATCTAGAGTTCTAGTGATGGGATCCTATACTTGTCATTCTCTAGCACCTCTAGTTGATATTCAAAATGATTCCCAACTCCCCCTTTTCAAGTAAATGTATTGTTTTTTACAAAACTCATTATGGTGTAATGATCATCTTTTCTAATCATGACATTTTCTTGATTTTCAACCAACCCATACTAGATAGCAATCATTTGAGAATTGCAAACATATCATGAATATATAGATAACGATTACAAAAGAAACCAACATGATTTGGCAAACAATGAAAAGAAGATACACTCTGAATATGATAGCGTAAAAGGTGCATAATGCATAAAGTCAGTCAGCAAGTAGTCATCACGCCAGTGCCATGGGCCAACAGGCCAGAAGTCATTTAGAGAAGTACAATCATCAAAATGAGGAGTGTTTGAGAGGTATAATAAAGTAATCATCACAAGACATTCCCAACACTATAACCCAAAACTGCATCAGCTGATCAGAAGTACATGTGGTCATCACCATCTGGAGGAGGAGGAGGAGCAGCAGGAGGACCCTGATATGATAAATCCCATCGCTGCAGCATCTCGTACATGGTATCCTGCCTGGTCATAAACTCCTGGCAAAATTCTGTCCGACCATGTACCTCTCTCTGAGTAGCTGCCTGGTCCTACTGAAGACTTTGGATGCCCTCCTGAATAGTATGACCATCCTCCTGGAGTCGGGTAAACTCTGCTCGTGTGATAGGCTCAGCGGGCTCCTCACCTGCATCAGCAGCTTCTTGGCGCTCCCTCCACACAAATACCCCCTGTCTAGACTCAATGCCTGCCAAAGACAATTGGCGGGTGCCAATCTGATCATAGTCTTTGGACAGGTGTCTAACCTGACGACTAGTGACCCGAATGCCAAAACGCAGTTGGAAGAACTCAGTTAACATATGACAAAAAGGCATATAAATCTTCCCATTCACACATTGGGACAGGTGACAGATGGAGGCAAACACATGCAAGGACACATCTATATCCAGTCGTCTCTCAAGCGCATACATCATCACTAAGTGAGGCAACCTAATCCTTGCCCTTCCCTTAGTGACGATGGGTAGGAGACATTCTACCACAATCTTGTAGAGCACATGACTGGATGGACTCATGGGTTTTGAATCAAAAGTACGTTCAGATTCATGTCTGTGTCTCCTGAAGTAGTGGACATGAATCTGATCAATGGTGACACCTGGGAATTCAAGTGGTTCAACAATGTTTGGAAATTAGGTATTGGCATTGTTCGAGACCCGACATTCTAGGAAACTGGCTAAAACAATGGGTGTGAAAGGAATGGTGACACCCGCTACCCTTGACTCATAAACTTTATTGTCTAGATCAAGACAAGTCAAATTTGCAAAGAACTCTTTGCACAGATCAAGATTAACATCATGTTGGCAATAGACAAGTTGTTCTATGCCGAAATGGGTAATCATCTCAATAATGTGAGGTCCCTTCTCCTCAAAGTATCCTTTATTGAGATATCGACAGGGTAGTTGAACAAATTCGTTCTCCTCGAATCGCTTTTTGCATTCCAAACTTCTAAACCTAGACTCTTCTGAGCCTTGGGGACCTGGTCGAGATGACCCCTCACCCCGATGTCGCTTAGACACAACCCTATTATACCATACACATGCATGCATACCAAAGTGACCCCCATCAAGAGAAAATGGCAAACAAAAATACAAAAATTATCATATTAGTGTCAATGCAAAGCCTAAACGGAGAAATGAACTTTAAACACTATACCTCTTTGCTCTTTGCATTGTGACTTTTGAAAATCGCGTGTGTTGACTTGAAGAGGGGTTTTCGACTAACCCTAGAAGTAGATCGGAGTTAGAGAGGGCCTTAGGGATGAGTTTTAGAGCTTTGGAGGGGCTTAGGACACAAGAGGAGTTGAAAAGAGGTGAAGATTGCCGGGAGAGATGAGTCAAAACCCTAGACTTTACTTTCCCGGCGCGCCCCCCCTTTTTATAAAACCCGCGAGCCAGTCGACTGCCCCTGGGTCAGTTGACTGGGCAACACCGTAATTATATTCTGTGGGTTTTGTCAGTCGACTGGCTTCCAGCTAGTCGACTGGTCTCTGATGTTCTGAATTTCAGGTTTTTAGTCCGAATTTCAGAAATACCTAACTAATTCCACAAATTCTCAAAAATTTTGAAATTTTGTGAGGACATTTGTGAATCCTATATTTACTTGGGAAAATATAATTTCAGTCAAAATCATCCCAAATCCCAGGTTTGGTACAAACTCCGAGTTTCTCTAAAATGTATCATGAAACTCTTCTCAAAAGTCTTATTTTGGACCCGCATGTTTCGTACAAACTTCGTTGACTGAGAGGTTGCCCTGTCGAAATTCCGTGAACTCGTCGTAGTGTTTATTGGTGACCCGCATGTTGAAGAATTCTTCGAGGAATTCTGATTCGAAATCTGGCCACGTCATCTGGTTCACCTGTCTCTTGGCTTTGACTCTTTCCCACCACATTCTGGCATCTCCAGAAAGGCAGAATGATGCACACTTGATCTTCTCCTGTTCAGGCTAGTCCAGCAGCTCCATTGTACTCTCCACGGTCTTGAACCACGCTTGAGCGTCCCATGGTTCACCGATACCCAAGAAATTTTTCGGTTTCAGCCTCAACCACTGGATCAGATACGCCTCTTGTCGCGCTACCGTGGTTGAGCCTGACGGAGGAGTTTGCGTAACCGTAGGCGCGACAGGTATAGCAGTCTGGTTCGCCGGAGGAGTAGTAGACTTTTCTTGTTGGTTCATCAAGGTATTGATGGTTTGCTGCTGCTCGGTGACTTGACACTGAAGTTGGGTCACTAATTGCATCAGGTCAGGCGAGGAAGTAGTCTCATTAAGTCTGTTACTCTGTCGTCTAGCCATGCTTTCCTTCATAAAGGACAAGTATGGATAATATGAGTTATTGTTATTCCTACTCCCATATTAAATTCTAATGAAAATATCATTCATATTCCATATCCTAAAGGTACTTGCTATCATAAGGTGTCATTCATACTTGCATATTCTAGGATTATAACATATCATCTATACTTGCTTGTGCCATGAACAGTACCCTAAAAGTACTTACTATCATAAAATATGCATAAAGGTACTTACTTGGAAGCTGTAGGAAGGAGGCTTGATGTGTGTGTAGTGAGATGGAAAACTGCTTTGATACCAACCTGTAACGCCCATCTTTTTCCCACACCTTACGGTGTGGCGAGAGACGGCGTTACGCTAACATACATACACATACATACGGCATAGGAATATCTTAATGCAGCGGAATCAATTTTATTTTTTATACACATGCGTTTTACCATGCAACTATTACCTGAACATATATGTATGCCTTAACTTATCATTCATGAACATGGTAGCATTGTAACTTAGCATATTAAAGCATAACATTCCGTACTTTATCCATAAGCATCATAAGTAGCAAGTAACTTATCATAAATATAGCATAGAATCTAAAGAGGCGTTTTAAAACACAAAACATAATAGAAGAGTCTTGTCTCTCTTTCCTCTGCCATGTCACTATCACACACACACTTTTGGCCCCTCCTGCTGCTTCACCTAGTAACCTCTGCTTGCTTGATCTGCGGTATGAGACAATAAGACTATAAGCACTTAGGCTTAGTAAAACTCTTTCCTACTCACAAAATCCATGCGTCACATAAACATAAATATAATGCTTAAATCCTACTTATCATGACATACTTCTTATCATAAACATAAATGTAATCATGACATCATACTTAACATAAACATAAACATAATCATTTGCATAAACATACTTTGCATTAACATACTTTGCATAAACCTACTTTGCATAAACATACCTTGCATTAACATACTTTGCATAAACATACTTATCGTGGCATACTTTTAAATCATAAGGATGCTTAGTTTAAAAATCATACTTTTAAATACTTAAACATAATCATCACATCATTGGGGTCCCCGGCTTGTACCACATACATACATCATTAGCGCACATCCCTAAGTAAATACGAGGTAGCGAGCCCCGACCTACTAGGGTAGGAACAGCTACGGTAGTTTCAAAAATCGGGGCGTTCTTAAGGTGCCCATCCCTGTTGGACAGCTACGGTAGTCCCATAACCGTGGATAGCTTCGGTAGTCCAGAACCAAGGCGTTCTTAAGGTGCCCATCCCTTGGACCCTTACTTCGGTCCAGTACAAGCCCATTCTTAAAAATAAATTACTTAACATGCTTCATCATTCATAGAACATTCATGGCATAAACAAAATATTGTTTCATGAAACTTGACATAGGAATAGGAACAGCTGCGGTAGTTCCAGAACCGTGGACAGCTTCGGTAGTCCAGAACCGAGGCGTTCTTAAGGTGCCCATCCCTTAGCATGACATAGACATACTTAACGTTTCATTATTCATACTTAACATCATGATGCCTTAAAGGCATGAACATTCATCATCATTCATTATCTTCATTCATAAGGTATGTCATGCTTACATCATTTTGTCTTAGGGTCATGGTTATCATTTTCGTCCACCATCTTCATTCTTAAACATGGCATACGTACATATTGTTCATAAAGCATGACATACATACTTATCATTTATAAAACATGGCTTACATACATATTGTTCATAAAACATGGCATACATACATATCATTCATAAAACATGGCATACATACATATCATTCATAAAGCATGGCATACATACATATCATTCATATAGCATGACATACATACATATCATTCATAAAACATGCATGGTCATGGTACCTAGGAAGACATGCCTAGATCTTTTCATACATGATACCTTTCCCTAGGTTCATGGCACGTGGTCTAATCATTTGTGAATCATCATAGCACATGACCTAATATACAAGGTCAGGACACATTTTACATGAAGTTAGGTTTTAGGTCACATACAAGTTCCTACAATATACTTAATCATATACATACATCTTCTCTTATGAAACTTAACCCAACCTAAGCCCTAACTTATACTCTTGGCCGAAAGTTCAATAGGGGAAAAGACCCCATCATTCAAGCAACATGCCAAGGTCCATAGGAAATGAAGAACCCATACATTCATACAATGTCATAGTAAGTCATTTGACCCCATAATTGGAGTCATCCCTATTTCCTAGCCCTCTTATTTGTCCTTGGCCGAAACCCTAATGGGTCACAAACATATGGAAAAAATTTCCTATCATCCACCATTAAGATCCATTAAATCATAGGAAACATAATAGCATGCTTGAGAGGTTAGACCTCATCCTATGTTGACATGGGCCGAAACCCTAGGAAACTTTAGGGTGCCAAAAACTTTCCCTACATCATGATCAATGTCTTACATATCATAATAAAACATTTAAGTGCACAAAAGAGAGTTTACATCATCCCTAAACCCAACCATCAACCTTGGCCGAAACCCTAGTGGCTCCCCTTCATGGTTTCCTCAACTTTAAATCTTAAACAAAAGTCTAAATCTTTGTTAAGCATCAAAGAACAATCATACCACAGGTGAGGGGGTCTTACCTTGGTTTGTCTTTGATTATCACCTTGAATGGAGAAGCCAAAAGAAAGCTCCTTGACCCTAGGCCTCTCCTTAGCTCTTGTATCCTTGTAGAAGGTCTTGGATCTTCAAGATCAAGTTCCTTTGCGAAACTTTTCCAAGGGAGAGGGGTCTTGTGGGTTTCGGCTAGGAGAGGGAAGAAGAAGGAGAGGAGAGGCTTGGTGGATGAAGAGAAGAGGGAATGACTTTCTTAATTGTTAAGTTATCATTCCTCTCATTTATACACAATGAAGAGGGGCAAGTGAAGAGGGCGCGAAGGCAACAGTCGAGGCTGCTGAAGAGGAGTCAGTCGAGTCGTGAGTGTACTGTTGGATCAAGAAAACCGATAGAGGGGGGTGAATATCGGAAATCGTTCGGATTTTCGTAAAGAGCACGTATGCAGCGAAAAAATAAAAACAATCACAGCACAAAGACACAGTCGATTTACTTGGTTCGGAGCCTGTGTCGACTCCTACTCCAAGGCCCACGGTCGTTGACCGTTCACTTTGGGCAATTCTATATACGCGCAAAACAGTTTACAATAATTTATTACAAATAAGTGCACTAACAATAATAATACAAAATTCGATCTTCGTTACCGACATCCAGAGTGGATTGACTCTTTCGGGGCAGCGGGACGTCGTCGGCTCGAGTTGGAGTGTTTCCGGAGCAAGGCACGAGCGTAGAAGATCTTTGGGGCATTGAGAGAACTGATGCTTCGAAGCCTTGGTCGAGGGCCCTTTATATAGGGCTTGGGGGCGCCCGGGATGTCGGGGGCGCCCCCCACGTGGCCTTTGATCCGCAGAGCTCTCGGTCAGTGTCTATCCTCTGGATCCGCTTTGACCGGGGTGCCCGGAGCGCTCGGGGCGCCCGGATTGACCGGGTCAAAGTTCTATCTCCTTGGCTTCGAGGGGTTCTGGTTCGAGGTTGCGCATGGGGGCGCCCGTAGCGCAGGGGACGCCAGGGAGCAATGGGGGTGCCCGGGAGCACGGGGGCGCCCGGGAGCACGGGGGCGCCCGGCCCAGCAACTGTTCGAACCCCTTTTACTTGACTTTGTTTTGTATGCACCTTGGGGGCGCCCGGGACGGTCTGGGCGCCCTACTCAGCCATTGCCTCTCTCTTTTGAGGCTTTCTGAGCTGCAGACACACGTTCCTTCGGTCCTGCATCTAGGGTTAGTCCAAAACACAATAACATAATAAATTATTAGATTATACAGCCTTAGCTGTCTTGGTTCTGACTTTGGTCTCCAAAATGGAGCCCTAGGTCGAACCGACGCCTACTGTTCCCTCGACGGGGAACGCGTCCTCACCTACTCCTCTCGGGAGAATTTACCTGATGCCAACCATTCCTCTAGTTGGACTTTTGCCTGACGGTCCTTTGTCAGGTCTTGGATGCCGAGCTGCCCTTCGCTCGGTGCCTAGCATTCCTTCGCTAGGGCTTTAGTCCCAAGCTGTCCTTCGCCTGGCGCCTAGCAGTCCTTCGCTAGGTCTTGGATACTGGCAGTCCTTCGCCAGTTGCCTAGCAGTCCTTCGCTAGGGCTTGGATACTGGCAGTCCTTCGCCAGTTGCCTAGCAGTCCTTCGCTAGGGCTTGGATACTAGCAGTCCTTCGCCAGTTGCCTAGCAGTCCTTCGCTAGGGCTTGGATACTGGCAGTCCTTCACCAGGTGCCTAGCAGTTCTTCGCTAGGGCTTTGTCTCTGCACACTTGAGTAACATTGTTAGATCACAAACAAACTTAACTTTGAATCCTTTGCCAATATCAAAACAAGGTTCGATATGGTGCTTCCTGCACCAACAGGTACAAGTACTGTGTGATTGTACTTGGGGAATCCTAGGGGTCGAGTGCTGAGAGAAGTGTACTCGGTAAGGAAAACCCTAGGTGTGTGAGTGGGGCAATCGACTGCCTGGGAGGCAGTCGACTGATAAAACCCACAGAATGATTTCGGGACTGGACCAGTCGACTGGTAAAATGGCAGTCGACTGGTATCCCCGAAATATAGCCGTTGGCTAGCAATTAAGGCTAGACCAGTCGACTGGTAAATCTGCAGTCGACTGGTGGCGAGGATTTCAGCCCGAGTCCTATTTAAAGAGGACTTCGTGGTGGCTGAGATTCTTGACGAAACTCACTTGAGAAAAGTGTGTTAGTAGTCTATTGTGTTCACAAAGCGTCCAAGGTGTTGTGGCGAGGTTTCTCCACCCACAAGGAGCGACACGTGATAGCCGGAGGTTATTCGGGGATTGATCCACCGACGGAATCTTGGATTAGTCACCCGTCCGGGGTGGATACCAATTAAATCGGTTTGTTAGCATTACTTTCTTTGTAGTTTGTGTTTATTATTATTGTTTCCGCTTGCGCATACTAACAACGTAGGAAGAACAAGCCGAAGAATCACTATTCACCCCCTCTAGCGTACGGAATTAATTCTAACAGTTAGTACATGCATGGTGGTATGCTATGTCCAAGGTTCAATCCTTGGTGCATGCAGTTTATTTTTATTTTGTTTTTATTTTATTTTATTTTTTTGAAAATTTCCCCTAAGACCCACCCATAATCATACTAATATTCCTAACTAAATCTCATCTATGTTTATATTACATTCTACCTAAAATCCACTAATAACCATGGTATTAGGAAAGCTCATATAAGGCCCATTAGTACTTAGTTTCTCAGATTAAATGGGAAAATCATGGATAACTAGGCTAAAGTGCGCTCTAGTGTCTCTAGGTTCCAAAAAAATGAACTAGACATGATCAATATTTTAAAGAAAATATTAAGATAATTTTCCGGGTCGTTTCAATCCCCCATACCTCGTGAGGTTCGTCCTCGAACTTATAATAGCTCCGGGTACTTGCGTCTCATCTCGTCCTCGCATTCCCAGGTAGTTTCCTCGAACCGTTGACTCTTCCATAAAACCTTGACTAAGGGTACCTCCTTGTTCCTTAGCTTCTTGACTTCCCGATCCAAGATCTAGATAGGTCGGCTCTCATAACAAAAGTCCTCCTGAACTTGTACTGACTATGGCGCGATCACTTGATCCATATTTGGGATACACTTCTTAAGCATTGACACATGGAACACATTATGAATAGCTGACATCTCCTGAGGCAGCTCCAGTTCATACGCCACCTTGCCAACTCTTTTCAGGATTAGGTACGGTCCTACATATCGCGGACTCAGTTTTCCTCTCTTCCCAAATCTCGTCACCCCTTTCATAGGGGCCACTTTGAGGAACACTAAATCTCCCACATTAAATTCCAGTGGTCTACGCCGGACATCTGCATAACTCTTCTGCCGGTTCTGAGCAGCTTCTATCCGTTGTCGAATGTTCTGTATAGCTCGAGTGGTGCTGTCGATGACATCCATTGTGAGCCTCATTTCCTTCTACTCACCACTTCCGTACCAATAGATCGGAGACTTGCATCTTCTCCCATACAGAGCTTCATAAGGTGCCATTCCAATAGTAGCTTGGTAGCTATTGTTGTAAGCGAATTCCGCTAAACATAGATATCGGCACCAGCCCCCTTTGAAATCCAAGGCATAAGCTCGCAACATATCCTCCAGTACTTGATTGACTCGTTTAGTTTGCCCTTCAGTCTAAGGGTGAAAGGCGGTGCTGAATCGAAGTTTAGTGCCGAGAGACTTCTGAACACACTCCCAAAAATGTGAGGTAAAGCGACCATCCCTATCTGAGACGATGGTCTTGGGAACTCCATGAAGTCTGATTATCTCCTTAACATATAATTGAGCCAGTTGCTCAATTGAATAAGTCATCTTGACTGCTAGGAAGTGAGCGGACTTCGTTAACCTGTCCACAATTACCCAAATTGCATCATATCCGTTTGTAGTCCTGGGAAGTCTTGAAATAAAGTCCATAGAGATGTCTTCCCATTTCCATTCCGGAATCGAAAGTGGCTGCAAAACCCCTCCGGGTCGCTGGTGTTCTGCTTTCACTCGTTGACAAGTCAGGCAAGTACTAACATGCTGAGTCATATTCCTCTTCATACCAGACCACCAGAATTTCTCTTTCAGGTCTTGATACATCTTGGTGGATCCTGGATGCATCGAATAAGGGGTTCCGTGAGCTTCGGTCAATATTTCTTCCCGCAGCTCCGGATATTAGGGTAGCATAGACGATCCCCAAGGTAGAGTACTCCCCCGTCAGCGATACGAAGTTGAGCTTAAGAACTTAACTTGAAGTGTAGTTGGAACAAGCTAGACCAATTTGAAGAAATAAGTGCTTAGAACAAAAATTATCCTAAATTGAACATTAAATCAGCTCATGTTCAAGACTTCCCTTTGTCGTCACACAAAAGTTGAGCTAGAAACCCTCCAGCTCAAAAACCAGCGAAGGATCTTCATCCTGGATCAAGTAGCAATGGATTGGTGCGTTTGGATTTTCCTGATCGGTCACTAGATAGATCAGATCTTCCTCTGACCGGACTGGGGACCGATTAGAGGCGTATCTGTTCGATCGCAGTGAACAATCAGAAACTGCTATCACTCCGCGATCTCCTTCATCTTGATAGACTGGATGGCGATCGAACTCAGAAACTCTCAAACGTCTTCAGAGGACCCCTCTAAACACTTCGACAGCTCCGGAAGAAGAAATCCAGCTATTGACAATGGATCGATCAGTGAGAACAGAGCTCCGGCGAAACCCTCACCTGAGCTTCCTAAAACACAATCGATTTGCAAATTTAACAAGGAAATTACCTCTATGATCTGAATTCTTGACAAGAACTGGAGCTAATGTGGCCGTACGCAATCAGAGAAGAAAACAGATACGAAAACGATGAAGAAACTGGAGAAAACTACACTACTCTGCGATCTGGCGGCGACGACGAGCTGCGGAGGGAATTCCTGATTTGACTAATTCCATTTGATGAACGACCGTGATCTTCCTTGTCTCATCCGACAGTCAGATTAACTCGGATCAAGCCCAAACTCTCCATATTTCCATCCATGGTCAGGATCTGCTCCTCCTCAGCTTGGATCTATCAGATCTACATCGGATGGCTCAGATTGCCCTGATCATTGAATGGACGGCTTAGACTTTCTTAAGCTTGATCCAACGGCTGGATGATCTCTGATTTAGCCCAAACTTTTAGATCAGAAGCTGGGACTGAATCCCAGCTTCTGATAGGTAGCTCCTAAACTCTCCAAAGAGGTACTTGCTGTTAGTGATATGAGAGAAGTGTCCTAAGGCAATCGCCTTATGATTGTAAACATTTATTTTAATAAATGATAATTCACTATTTGAGTATACATGTTTGTATTTGATTGGGATCTTAAACTCATCTACTGAATGTCCGCAATACAACTCACAGCATAAGAGAATTTGTGATGGGATCACAACTAGTGATTATCTCTAAATGTGCAAATGTGAAGTATTGAAAATATCCCTAGTCGATGAATTGATAAATATGGACACTATCAATTCTGTTGAGACTAGCATGGGTTATTCTCTAATCAGCTGATTCTCACTGGCTGGTGACATTGGGATGTCTGAAGATAAACATGGATGCTAGTTAAGGGAACTAGTTCATTGGAGTGACTAGCTGTAAGACTTCATATGGTTATCTATATAGATATGTCAATGAAGTTCTTACTGCGGCTTAAGTGCGATGTTCCTTTGACTTGCGGTGTTCAAGTCATCTTGGTCATGGAGACTTATACTTTTACATCTTAAGCAAGCATCTCCAAGGAGGTGTGGACCTAGGATGATTGGGTATAAGCCGAAGTGCCCGAAGATGCTTGAACAGCCTACAAAGGATTCACCACTCCTTACGAGGAGATGTATGCCCAGGCCTATCGTCGAATTGTCACTCAAAACCTCTGGCCAGAGTATATCATGTTTGGAGTGCGAGTCTCTAAAATACATGAGAGTAATTAGAAATCCAAAGGACGAGAAAGACATTACTTGGGCTAGGTGTGACGTAGTCAGCCTAGTGGGGACTGACACAAATAGACCGTGTCCTGAACCAAGTAGGTATAAGATGGTGAAGGGAATGGGGCACGATTCATTAGAGCTGCTGAAGGGTTTCGGAATTGTTTCTGAGGTCAACCGTTGATCTTTCGATTAATTGGGGGTCATGATGTACTACTAGATGTCACTCATGATCGTTCTATAATTTCTTGATTATAGACGGCCAACATAAATCGAAAGTCTATTTAGTCACACGCACTACGAGTAATCCAAGGGATTTAAAACGAGTTGAAAATTGGATTTTCCGATCAAGAGAAATAAGTTGAATCTGAGTTAATCAGAGGCGCAACGGAAACTTAAAATGGCTAAGTCTTTTGAAGGCTTATTGGGCGAATTAAATGAGTTTAATTCGCGATGGAAACGGCTTGGTTTGGCCGGCCAAAGAGGGTGTCCACCCTCTTGGTTTGGCCGACCACTAAGAAGGGAATAAACCAATTTAATTGGTTTAATTAATAAAATAAATCTAGTGCAATTTGTTTTATAAATTATGGATAAATAAATTGATATATAAAGAAATTTATATAAAGTGATTTATAAAGAAATTTGTAGTAAATTTATTCTTTTTATGGAAATTAAAATAAACCATGAATTGGTTTAATTTTAATTTATAAAATCAATTATGAATTGATTTATCCATGATAAGAAAATTTTATACAAATTTATTCCATAATTAAAAGGGAAAGAGAATTTGTATTATTATAAAGTTAGTTATAATAAAAACTAAGAATAACGGAATAAGTCATAAGAAAATTTATAAGATAAATTTCTTATGATAACTAATTCCGTTAATTCTGTTAAGAGGGAGACTTGGCAAGGGAGAGGCTACTATATAAAGGAACCAAAGGCTAGCCCTTAATTCCAATCAATTGAGCAATCTCTTGAGAACTCTCTCCCTCTCTCTCTATTATTCTCTTCTCTCCTTCTCCTTCCCAAGCTAGGGCCGGCGCCCTCCTTGAGATTTAGGGCCGGCGCCCCTCATCCACCTAGGGTCGGCGCATCTCCTTCCCTAGGGTTGGTTGCCGTGAGCTATCAAGAAGAAGGAGAAGCCAACCAAGAAGAAGAACAAGCGGATCACCTCTCCTTCCTTCCAGGAATTTGGATTCCGAATTTTGGTGGTTAGTTTCCTATCTTTTCTCTTGTTCTTCTAGTTGTGCCTTCCGAGAATCTAGTAGTTCTCGTCGGCACAAAACTCGTGGCTTTGCGAAGTCATCCCGAAGAGAACTCGGCGTGGACGCGAATAGAGGCGGAGCTTCCAAGGGACGCTACGGTTGGATCACGTCCCTTACTTTGAGTTACGAGAGGTACTTAGTAAATTAGTTTACTTTTTCTGCAAAGTTTTAATTTATGATTATGTCAACACATCATAAGGTTGCATGCTAGATACGTGGTTAAAATAATTTAAGAAATTATTTTATGCTAATTCTTCCGCTGCACGTAAAAATTTAAAATTTTACGAACCCGTATCCTTGTCGACATGCACCTGGTCCCAACAGTGGTATCAAAGCCGGTTAGTGTTCGACATAATCATATAATTGTTTTGCGGAAAACTTTGTCATGATCTCAATTTTGGAAAAAATTTTCAATTATGGAAACTTTGAAATTATAATAAATTTTAGATTTAGGAATTTCTAAGTTTGGAAATCCTCATGAAATTTCTCAATCTTTTGAAATTTTCTAGTTTCTGAAATTTTATAATAATTGTGAAAACTTCCCATCTTTGGAAACTTTCCAATATTGGAAATTTTTCTATTTTTAGAAATTTTCCAATTTTGGAAATATGTAAGTTTTCATTGTACCAGAAACTTACAATTATTCTGAAAACCTATTTATGAAATCTCGCAATTTTGGGCACTTTCTTTTAAGAAAGTCTAGACAAATTCAAGGACAGTTAATTGACAATTAAATTTGAATTGGTTTTTAAATTGACAACAAAATTCTTTATTTTGGATTGAGCCTCGGGGAGCCGTCCAATTTAAAGTTAGTTGTTGTAATTTGATTTCCCAATTTTAATTGAAATTGTCATGTTTGATTTGGATTGAGCCTCGGGGAGCCGTCCAATTGGATTTACAACAAATTATTTTTCTTTGGGTATCTGAGCCTCGGGGAGCCACCCTTAGAAAACTATTTGTTGTAATTAATTAAATCCATTAATAAAATATGTTTAAGAGGTGATGCTCTTACATATTGTTGTCTCCAAAATTAATTAGGAAAATGGTTTCCTATAGAGTTTCTTAAATGAGATTTTCATGAAAATAATATGTGCTTGAATTAAGGGATTTGTCTCTTAATTTAATAAGATTTGATTTAGAGAAATCAAAGTCTTAAAACATATTATTTCCGAAATTGATTATGGCAATTTAGGAAATTGTTTCCCAAAATAATTCCTTAAATAAAGTATGAAATTAGAATTAGGAAATCCGGTTCCTAATTCAAATAATGAGACTTGATAAATTAAGTCACATACGTACTTTATTAAGGAAATCGTTAGTCATGACTCTATGTCATGAATGTGCTTAGAAAAGAAAGGATGAGACCCAAAACTCCTTACAAAATATTAAGGCCAACACCTTCCATTAATATGGTTAGAATCGGAGTTTTGTTTCTCGTTTGGGTTGATGGACACATCCATGCCCAGCTTGAACCTCAACATGTTCAAACCATGGAATTAGTTTATGGATAATACAGTTGGAGTCAGAGGTCAATCCTTAGTTTTGGTTGTTGGACACATCCAAGCCTGACTAAACGGTTGAATGAGCTCCAACCATATTAAAACTATTTCTTGATTAATGGGTCAGCATTAAGCTTGGAGCATCGATTTGTTGTGCCACAGCCAAGGTCGATGTAAAGAGAGGTGCAGTTGGGTGCTATGTATAATGTTGCATACTTGTTAATAAGTTAACAACCCAATGATTTATGCAAACATTCAATTAGTTGATAGCATAATGTGATAGTTACATATATGTGATGTGTAATCGGTATAATTACCTACCTACATAGCTAAGAATAAATTGATGGCCACAGTCATGGTTGTTCTTATCTATAGTTGGATATCAACCTATTTGGAGATGCTCCTACAATCTCCCGAATTGATAAAATGGGTTATTCAATTTCATAAATAAATAGGATTTTAATTAATGTATATTGATACATTCTTTATCATTCTTCTCACATAAGCTCAATTTATGTTTCTAGGTTAATCACTCTATCATGTCTTCTCTGAATTTGCGTTCTATTTTGGACACCAATAAACTGACTGGGCCAAACTTCATGGACTGGCTTCGAAACCTGAGGATAGTCCTCAAGGCAGAAAAGCTTTCTTATGTCCTTGAAGATCAACTTCCTAACAAACCTCCAGAAGGTGCAACTCCAGACCAGCTAGTGGCCTATCAGAAACATGTGACCGATTCTGAACTTGCGAGTTGCATCATGCTAGTCTCTATGATACCTGAGCTGCAAAAGCTGCATGAGCATATGGATGCTTATACCATCATCTTCCATCTTTATGAGTTGTTTGATGAGCAGGCGAGATCCGAAAGGTTCGAAGTCTCCAGACTCCTCTTCACCACTAAGATGCAGGAAGGCACTTCTGCCTCGTAGTTTGTGCTAAAGATGTTGGGGTACATTGAGCGACTGAACACACTCGGTTTTGCAATGGATCATGAACTAAGTATTGACTTAATTCTGAGTTGTTTGCCCAAAAGTTATTCACAATTTGTGATGAACTATCGGATGAACAAACTAGAGACCACCATTCCCGAGTTGCTCAACCTGCTGAAGACTGTAGAGCCTTCTGTAAAGCCGGATCAAAAGGCGGTATTGTTAGTTGGTTCCTCCAAGAAAGGTTCTAAGAGGAAAGCCAAAGAACAGAATAAAGGAAAGAAGAAAAAGGCCAAAAAGACTGAAAAGAAACCAAAAGGAACTTGCCATCATTGTGGCAAGGAGGGTCACTGGCGAAGAAACTGCAAGATTTATCTTGAGTCCATGAAGAATAAGGCATCCGATGCCCCATCCTCTTCAGGTATCTTCGTTATTGAATGTCACTCTATTTCCTCAAATACTTGGGTACTTGATACTGGGTGTAGCTCACATATATGTAATGACATACAGGGGCTAAGGAATAGAAGAAGACTCGTCAAAGGAGAAGCAAATCTGCGAGTTGGAAATGGAGCAAAGATTGCTACTGTTGCCATCGGAACATATTTGCTAAACCTCCCCACTGGACGTATCTTAGAATTGGATAATTGTTATTTTGTTCCTTCGTTAATAAAGAATATTGTATCTATTTCATGTTTGAATGAAAAAG